>VMDO01004119.1:94345-130497 GCA_007922755.1 Pedetes capensis
AAACATTTACTGATGAAGATCAAAGATCATAGCCTTCAATATGGGTTATGACTAAACATCAACAAAACAAAAATCCTTACAACTGGGTCAGCACGCAACTTCACAATAAATGGAGAAAAGATTGAGGTTGTCCAAGATTTTGCTTTGCTTGGCTCTATAATCAACACCCGTGGAAGCAGCAGTCAAGAAATCAAAAGACACATTGCTCTAGGAAAAGCTGTGGCAAAACATCTCTTTAGAGTATTGAAAAGTAAAGATGTCACATTGAAGACGAAGGTGCGTCTGACTCATGCCATGGTATTTTCAGTGGCATCATATGGTTGTGAAAGCTGGACATTGAACAAGGGAGACAGAAAAAGAATTGATGCTTTTGAATTGCGGTGCTGGAGATGCCTATTGAATATACCATGGACTGCCAAAAGAACCAACAAATCTGTCCTAAAAGTACAACCAGAGTGCTCCTTGGAAGCAAGAATGGCCAGACTGTGTCTTACATATTTCGGACACGTAGTCAGGAAAGATCAATCCTTAGAGAAGGACATCATGTTTGGGAGAGTGTCAGGTCAACGCAAAAGAGGAAAATCCTCCACCGGATAGATTGACAGAGTGTCTGCAACAATGGGCTTAAACATAAATAAGATTGTTTGCCTGGCACAGAATCGGGAAGTGTTTCAATCTGCTGTACATAGGGTTGCTATGGGTCGGACTTGACTCAACAGCACCTAACAACAACAACAAAATTGAATAAACCAGGCACAGAAAAACAAATACCACATGTTGTTACTTATACATGGAATCTAAAACAATTGAACTCAAGACTTCCAGTGTAAGATGTCAAATAGAGGCAGCTTCTGTGTGATGAAGTTAATCAAAGAGGTCAGAACAGGAAAGAATAGACTCTATTTCAGAAGGATAAAGCCCGGAAAAGTGGAGAAATCACAAATGAGGTTGTATTGTGTTCTTTTCTTTTCCTCTTCCTATCATTTTTTTCCCTTTATGAATCATCTTTTTCCTTTTAAAAAATTTATTATTTTTTGATGGTATTTTGGAGTTGAACTCATGGCCTTGCACATACTTTACAAGGACTCCACCACTAGAATGAATCCTTAGTGCATTTTTAATTTTTTGTTTAATTTTTTGTCAGGATCTTGCTAAGTTATTCAGGCTGCCTCTGGCCTCAAACTTGCAATCCTCCTAGCTCTGCCTCTTGAGTTGCTGGGGTGACAGGCTTGTGGTACCACATTTGACTTCTTTTTCCTCTCTTTTACTTACCCTTTGCCATTTCCTTCTCCTATTTCTCTACTGTCCTCCTTTTATTTCAGGCAATTACTATATTTACCTGAACCTTAAGTAATTTGTAACTTTATAGCTTACTCTATATGATTATCACCATTTTCTGTTCTATGGGCATTAGTGGTGTAGTAGTTGGCTTTATATATATTTTTAGGTATATTTCTATATCTGGTTTGGTCAGGTACTATACCTATTACAGTGCTTTGTCTTCTCTGAGAATGATACTTGTTGTTGTTGAGAATGATACTAGGGATTGAGATCTCAAGTGAAAGCCTCTCACTAAAAAGATCCCTAGATCAAATAGGAAGAGATATCCATCTCAACAGATACACAAATAATATAAGAAAAACAAAAAATCAAGACAGCCTAGCCTGTCTCTTCCAAAAGAACATAATTTAATTACTGAACCCAAAGATACTGATATGGTTGGAATGTCAGACAAAGAATTCAAAAGTGTACTTATAAAAATAATCAATGACTTCAAAGAGGACACAAACAAGCAGATGAATGAAGTAAGGAAATCAAAACAGGACCTAGATCAGAAAGTCATCTATAGAAGACAAAGCTAGCAAAATGGATAAGAAATTCAGCCAGAAAATTGAGATTTTGAAAGAAAAAAAAAAGCCGAACAGAAATATTGAAAATGAAGAACTCAATAAATCAAATTAAAAAAAAAACAAAACATAACAGAAGGCACTACCAGTAGAATACATCAAGCAGAAGACAGAATATCAGGGGTGGAAGATGAAGTTGAAGAAATACTACATTCAGATCTCAAAAAAGTAAAAAATAGAAGAACATGACAACAACTTCTAAGAACTCTGGGACATGATCAAGAGACCAAATCTAAGAATCCAGTGGGTAGAAGGAGCTGAGATAAAAACTAAAGATATAGAAAACCTATTCAAAAAACTTTTAGCAAAAAATTTCCAAATCTGGGGAAAGAAATGGACATCCAACCAAGAGGCATTTAGAACACCCAATAGACATGACCAGAAAAGAACCTCCCCACAACATATTATAGTTAAAATGCCAAGACTACAGAACAGAGAAACAATATTAAAATCTGCAAGAGAAAAACACTAACTCACTTACAAAAGTAAACCCATCAGAAAAATATTAGACTGCTCAGTACAAACTCTAAAATCCAGGAAAGCATGGAATGATATATTTCAAGCCCTGAAAGTAAATAACTGTCAAATAAGATTATTAGATTCAGCAATCATTTAAACTCAATGGAAAAATAAAGACCTCTCAAGACAAGCACACACTAAAGCAATTCATGACTACCAAGCCAGCATTGGAGAAGATACTTAAAAGAATCCTATACACATAGGAGGAATAAACATGCTCTCAATCATGACAGTACATGAAAGAATAAACTTCATGAAAAGAACAGATGAACTAAAGAGAAGTAGGAAAGAATCAGTAGAGTCTAACTCAAAAAACCAGAAAGTCCCAAATATAAGTAAGAGAGAAAAAAAGAGTGAATAGTATGTGAATTAACTAGGATTAATACCCAACACGATTACAAGAATCAGCAAACTCCTCTCAATAATGACCCTTAATTTTCCAATTAAAAGACATAGACTAATAGGCTGGATTAAAAAAATAAGATCTAACAATTTTCTCGTCTGCAGTAAACAGATCTTACCAGCAAGGACACTCACAGACTGAAAGTGAAAGGGTGGAAATTGATATACCAAGCAGGTGAACCATGCCCTTGAACCTCCAGAACTGTGAGTAAAATAAGTCTCCTTTTAAAAATAAAGTATCCAGCTTTGGGTATTTTCTTATAGTTACAGAACACAGGCTTATATACCATGTGATCAATATGTCTCTTTAAAGACATTTAGGGATCTATGATGAGGGGGCAGAAGTGTTTCTTTTATTCATTTATAAAATTATTATAAAGTAACAAGCACAAAAATTTTGCTATTACCTAGAAGGATGATAAAACATTTCAAGCTTTCATTCCTTTTCTGTTTTTGTATACAGTTTCTCTTGGGAGAAGAACAACTAAAAGTTTTGTTGTTGTTGTTGTTGTTGTTAGGTGCCGTCTAGTCGAGTCCGACTCATAGCGACCCTATGTACAGCAGATCGAAACACTTGGCGATTCTGTGCCAGGCAAACCATCTTATTTATGTTTAAGCCCATTGTTGCAGACACTGTGTTAATCCATCTGGTGAAGGCTTTTCCACTTTTCCGTTGACCTGCCACTCTCCCAAACATGATGTCCTTCTCCAGGGATTGTTCTCTCCTGACTACATGTCCAAAATATGTAAGATGCAGTTTTGTAGCTTTATCATATTTCTCTGTCTCCAAGATGAAGTAAACATTGGCATATGACAATACCAAAAACCTGTTGCCTGTGAGGAAGAAGTTTTCCAAGGTCCTAGGCACACTTCTTTTCTTATTATTGATTCAGGGTAATTAAGGCCATTACTCTCTTTTTTTATTGCTACTCTTGGTCACTTAAAAGAAGGTGGTGGTGGTGGTGTTTGGTGATATCAAGTGAGGTCCAACTCACAGTGACCCTCACAGGGTTTTAAATAGCTGATCCTTTCAAGATTGCTTTATCCTTCTCCCAAAAAGAAAGTAGTCTTTATGATATTTATTTCCAATTTAAAAATTATTATGTGTTCAATTAAAAAAACCTAGAAACAACTATGAAACAACAAAGGAAAAGAAATCAAAAGGTATGTGGATGCCTCACAATTGTTAATTAACAGTTTTTGTGTATAACCTACTAGTCTTTTATGGATATACAAATATTTCCCCAACAATAGAAGTATGTGGCATATGCTATGGTTTGGATACCTGTCCTTCCAAGGCTCATGTGTTAAAGGTGTGGTCCCCAGCTTGGCACTCTTTAGAGGTAGTGGAAAATTTAAGAGGTGGGGCCTAGAAAGGGGGGCCTTTAGGTCAGGGTGGGGCATGCCCTTGAAGGGGATTGTGGGACCCTGGTCTTCTATTATTGTTCTCTTTGCTTTCTGGCCATGTGGCTATGCTTGGCCATGTGCTTTTGTCATAATGTGTCCTGCCACAGGCCTAAAAGCTAGGGGGACAACTGATCATAGAAACCTTTGAAACTGTGAGTAAAACCAAACATTTTCTCTTTATAAGCTGATTATCTTAGAGATTTTGTTAAAGTGATAGAAAATTGATGAACACAACCTATACTTTTTTGTTTTTACATGTTAACAAAATATGTTGTTGTTGTTAGGTGCCGTCAAGTTGAGTCTGACCCATTGTTGCAGATACTGTGTCATTGATCTGGTGGAGGGTTTTCCTTTTTTTCGTTGACCTGCCATTCTCCCAAACATGATGCCTTTTTCCAGGGATTGACCTCTCCAGACTACATGTCCAAAATATGTAAGCCACAGTCTGGCCATTCTTGCTTCCAAGGAGCACTCTGGTTGCACTTCTTCTAGGACAGATCTGTTGATTCTTTTGGTAGTCCATGGTATATTCAAAAATTATCTCCAACACCATAATTCAAAAGCATCAATTCTTTTTCTGTCTCCCTTGTTCAATGTCCAGCTTTCACAACCATATGATGCCACTGAAAATACCATGGCATGAGTCAGGCGTACCTTTGTCTTCAATGTGACATCTTTACTTTTCAATACTCTAAAGAGATGTTTTGCCACAGCTTTTCCTAGAGCAACGCGTCTTTTGATTTTTTGATTGCTGCTTCCACAGGTGTTGATTACAGAGCCAAGCAAAGCAAAATCTTGGACAACCTTAACCTTTTCTCTATTTATTGTGAGTTGCATTCTAATCCAGTTGTAAGGATTTTTGTTTTGTTGTCTTTTTTTTTTTTTTTCAGTACTGGAGGTTGAACTCAGGCCTCACGCTTGCATGCTCTGCAAGTGCTGGACCATTGAGCTCCACCCTTACCCCCTTTTTTTTTTTTTTTTACTTTTTGAAACATGGTCTTGCTAAATTACGCAGACTGCCTCTGGTCTGGAACTTGCAATCCTCCTGCCTCCTCTGGGATTACAGGCATGTGCCACCGTGCCTGGCTCTGTTTTGTTGATGTTTAGTCACAATCCATATTGAAGGCTATGATCGTTGATCTTCATTAGTGGATGTTTTAAATCCTCTTCACTTTCAGCAAGAAGAATTGTGTCATCTGCTTAACGCAGATTGTTAATGAGTCTTCCTCCAATCCTGATGCCATGTTCTTCCTCATAAAGTCCAGCATCTCATGAGATTGCATGACAGAATTTTGTCAGACCAATGACCTTTTCACTGCAAATACATTTTTTCAACAGCATAAGCAGTGACTATACACATGGACTTCACCAGATGGAACATACAGGAATCAAATTGACTACACATGTGGAAAGGGACGATGGAAACCCTCTATATTAAATGTCAAAATAAGACCAGGTGCTGATTGTGGATCAGACCATCAACTTCTCATATGCAAGTTCAAACTGAAGCTGAAGAAAATTACAAGTGTATGAGAGCCAAGGTATGACCTTGAGTATATCCCACCTGAGTTCAGAGACCAACTCAAGAACAGGTTTAATGCATTAGAACCAAATGATAAGAGACCAGATGAGTTGTGTCATGACATAAAAGATATCATTCAAGAAGAAAGCAAAAGGTTATTAAAAAGACAAGAAAAAAAGGAAAGACCAAATTACATGTCAAAAAAGATGCTGGACCTTGCCCTTGAATGTTGAACAGCTAAAGTGAAAGGAAGATGTGATGAAGTTAAGGATCTAAACAGAAGATTTCAAAAGGCAGCTTGAGAAGACAAAAATAAATATTAAAATGACATGTGCAAAGACCTGGAGGCAGAAAACTAAAAGAGAAGAACAAGCTCTGTGTTTCTCAAGCTTAAGGAAGTGAATAAAAATTCAAGTCTCAAGTGGCAATAGTGAAAGATTCTACAGGGAAAATATTAAACAATGCAGGAAACATCAAAAGAAGGTGGAAGAAATACACAGAGTCATTATCCAAAAAAGAATTGGTAGATGACCAACCATTTCAAGAGGTTGCATATGAAGAAGAACCAGTGGTATTGAAGGACAAAGTGGAAGCTGCCTTGAAAGAACTGGCAAAACACAAGGCGCAAGGAATTGATAGGATACCAATAGAGATGTTTTAACAAACAGATGTAGCACTAGAGGTGTTAACATGTTTATGCCAACAGATTTGGAAAACAGCTTCCTGGTCAATGGATGGGAAGAGATCTGTATTTGTGCCTATTCCCAAAAAAGGGGATCCAATTGAATGTGGAAACTGTCAAACAATATCATTAATATCACACACCAGCACAGTTTTACTAAAGATCATTCAAAAGTGACTGCAGCAGTATATAGACAGGGAACTCCTGGAAAATCAAGTGGGATTCAGAAGAGGGTAGGGAGCCAGGGACATCATTGCTGATGTCAGGTGGATGTTAGTCAAAAGCAGAGAATATCAGAAAGATGTCTATCTATGGTTTATTGACTATGCAAAGGCATTTCACTGTGTGGATCATAACATAGCAAAATATAGATTCTACTTTATTCAATCATTAAATATACATTGATAACATAAATAAAATTTTATTATTTGGAAAATTTCACCCAAATTCAAAGCATTAACATTCTGCTTTTCTCTTTCTTTTTCACATTTGAATACTCTTGTTTGAACTATACTTCCCTGGGGTGAAATTGAAGTAAATATATATTATATGTGAAACTTTGACAAATGATTTGACAAACCTGAGTCCCCATATCCTAGTAAAGATGAAGGACATTTGTGTTCTGAATATCATTTCCGAGTCACCCCATTCCTTCCAGAGGAAACCACTCTTCTGATTTTCTTTGTACCACAGGTTAGCTTTAATGATCCCAGTACTCATGTACATGGAATCATAGAGTAAATACTCTTTTGTAACTGGCTTTTTCATTCCATATAATAGCATGAAGGTTAGTCCTGTTGTTGCAAGTATCAATAATTTGCTCCTTTCTATTGCTGACTAGTATTCCATTATATCAATATATCATAGTTTAATTTTCTTTAGATAGATATCCAAGTTATTTCAATTTTTGGCAGCTATGCCCAAATAATTAAATATATTTGTGAATTTTCCTATTTTTGTACCAGTCTTCTTGTGGACAAATGCCTTTTTTTCCTAAGGTAAGTATCTTGGCATACAACTGTTAGATCAACTAGGTGTGTGTTTAACTTTAGATGAAATCACCAAGACTTTGTCCAAGTTTTTACCAGGATAATACTCTTTAAGGTGTGGCGAATCTTTGTGTCTAGGTACTATACAAATCAAAATGAGATAAAGAGCTCAGTCATTTCACTTGGCAAGTTTTAAGAGTGAAGAAACAATGATACTTAGCACAATAACATCAAGAGTCTGAGGCTGCCAGTCATGTACAACTTTACTCTACTCTATCTAAGGGTAACAGTGTTACCCTTAGATACAGTAAGGGTGTTTTAACTTAATTGATGCCTGTAATACCTGATCTGATGTTAGAATTATGTAGTGTATTCTTGCTGTCTTGGGAGTGATCAGATATGGCCTATGGATATTATATCCTCCCAGGCAGGTCTTACTCCTCCATACACAGTTAATATCTTTTAAATAATAGCAGACTACCTGGATGTTGTCTTAATACCCTAGCTATTATTCATTTTTCTTTATGAATGGACTTATAAATTGTGTGTCATGAGACATTGCAAATACCACTTTGTACTTTTTCATGACTGTAAGTAAAGGATATTCTTTCTTGTGTTCTTTTTTTGTTTGTTTGTTGGAAATTTTTAATGTACAACTTAATGTGTTTTCATTCTGACATTTCCATGTATGCATTTTGTTGTATATTGCACAGATAATTTCCCCCTTACCCTCTTGTGCACCTCCTCCCCCCATCCCACCCCCCACCAAAGCCCTCTCTTCCACTTGCATGTCTTTTTGTGGTAATATTTTTCTATATATCCTTGGATCCCAATTATGTTTAAGATCAAAACTTTTTCTGTAGTGAACTATCTTTCTACTTTGTCAATGCTATTACATGGATTTTCTAGCCCATCCACATTATTACCATTCTTTGGTATTATTGGTATTATTATAACTATTTCCAGAACTATTAAAGTTGGGCTGTTCACCTTGTGGTCACCCCCTCCCCCATTCCTCACTCCTCCTTGTTCCTCCTCGTTCCTCCTCTGCCCCATTTCCTCTCCCAGGATTTCCTCCTAAAGGATATTCTTGTGGCTATTTACAGCCAATTCACATGTTCAATCTTCTGGATACACAAGACTCCTTGAAGAGCTAGCTCCCTCCAGGTACTGGCTTGACCCTATAGGCTGCAGACACAACATTGCCCCTGTTCACTTTGGCAGGTTCAGCTTTCCCACAGGGACTACACATATTTGGACAATAGAGTCTCTATTCCACAAAATGTTAAAAAAAAACACAGGTTAGACTCAGGGCATTTATGAGCTTGCTTTATTTACTCAAGTGTTATCCATCTTTAAGCAGAAACTTTTGGCCTTTGACTTTGCTTAAAAAATTTCTTCCCTGTTATCATGTTTCTCTTTAAGAGTTTATTTGTAGCCAGGCGCCGTGGCGCATGCCCGCCTGTAATCCCAGTGGCTCGGGAGGCAGAGGCAGGAAGATCACAAGTTCAAGACCAGAGGCAGTCTGTGTAATTTAGCAAGACCCTGTCTCAAAAAGTAAAAATAATGGGCTGGGGGTGCAGCTCAGTGGTTCAGCACTTGCAGAGCATGCAGGCGCCAGGCTCTGGGTTCAACCCCCAGTACCAAAACAAAAACAAAACAAAGAGTCTATTTGTAACTTTAAGTATGATTCATGTGATTATAATTTCCATGTGGATTGTGTTTTTCATGTTATAGTATTTCCAATCTAATATACAATCATACCAAGCTTGATGTAAACTTAAATTTTTTAATCTAATCTCTTTATCTAGTCATGTGTTTTGAGTAAATATTGGGAATATTTTTAATATTTGAACTTGGAATGATTACTTTCTAAGGATTTACTGATCCAAAGTGTCCATATTTATCTATCCCTCATGAGATATTGTAATGTGGGCTTCACAATCGACAGTAGGAGTCAACCTGACTTTTAGATCACTCATGCACATTTGGTACTACTATGTTTGAATGTAGTTTGTCCCCTCAGAAACTCTTTTTTTTTTTTTTTTGTGGTACTGGGGGGCTGAACCCAGGGCCTCATGCTTGCCTCCTTTACAACTGCTGGACCACTGAGCTGCATCCTAGATCATTTTTTTACTTTTTGAGGCAGGGTCTCATTAAGTTACACAGACTACCTCTGGTCTGGAACTTGCGATCCTTCTGCCTCTGCCTCCTGAGCTGCTGGGATTACAGGCATGCACCACCACACGTGGCCCCTCAGAAACTCTTGATCAGACTTTTCACTGTGAGATATTAAGAGGTAGAATCTTCAAGAGATGATTAGGGTTCTACCTTCATGAATGGATTAATTCATTTTTAGGATTAATGGATGATGGGTTAATAGGCTATCTCCAAAATGAGTCTGATATTATACCCACTTAGGTTAGGTCTGTCACTCTCCCTGTTACTCATCATATGATACCATACACCAACACAGGACTCTGCCATCAAGAAGGCCACCACTAAGCCAGGCATAGTGGTGTGCACCTTTAATCTCAGCAGCTTGGGAGGCTGACTCAGGAAGATCACAAGTTTAAGGCTAGAGACAGCCTGCAAAAATTAGTGAGATCCTATCTCCAAATGAAAAAATAAAAAGTGGGCTGGGAGTGCAATGTAATGGTAAGTGGTAGAACACTTGCAAAGTATGTGTGAGGCCCTGGGTTCAACCTCCAAGTACTGGAAAAAAAAAAAAAAAAAAAAAAAAAAAAAAAAAAAAAAAAAAAAAAAAAAAAAAAAAAAAAAAAAAAAAAAAAAAAAAAAAAAAAAAAAAAAAAAAAAAAAAAAAAAAAAAAAAAAAAAAAGCCACCACCAGACATGGCCCCTTGATCTTGGACCAGAACTGTGAACTAAAATATATAATATAAACCTCTTCTTTACAACTTACCCAGTCTATGACATTGTGTTGCTAACAGCAGAAAACAGAAAAAGACACAACAATCAGAAATATTTTCTTTCTCAAATAAAAATTAAAAAGAAACTTCAAATAGTCTGAAGGAATATCTCAAGTTGTATTTTTTTTTCAAGTTACATTAGGGACATGGATAATGAACTAAAAATAACTGTGGGTTTATTTTTTGTTTTGTTTTTATCTGAATATTCCCTGTCTCCAATGTGACAGTTTTCCAACTCCTAGGGACATATTTGGGAGAAGGACCTGGCAATCCACTCCCAAAGGCAATCCCGAAACAGCCATTGAAAACCCTAGGAGGGTCACTATGAGTCGGATACTGACTCGACGGCACCTAACAACAACAACAGGGACATATTAGTTTATTTAAAATCATATAATTTTTTATATATTGCAATATACCTACATGCAAAAGTGAATATAGAAAGAGCAATAAATAAAACAATGTGGGGAAATTGGGGTTTTATAATGACATGTGCAATGAGCTAGAGATAGAAAACCAAGAAGGAAGAATATGCTCCGTTTTTCTCAAACTTAAGGAAGTGAAGAAAAAAATTCAAGTCCCCAGTGGCAACAGTGAAAGATTCTATGGGAAAATATTAAATGATGCAGGAAACATTAAAAGGAAATGAAAGGAATATACAGAGTCACTATACAAAAAAGAATGGGTAGATGACCAACCATTTCAAGAAGTTGCATATGAAGAGGAATCAGTTGTACCGAAGGGTGAAGGAGAAGCTGCCTTGAAATAATTGGTGACACACAATGCTCCAGAAATTGATGGAATACCAATAGGCATGTTTCAACAAACAGATGCAGCACTGAAGATGCTAACATGCCTATGCCAACAGATTTGGAAGATAGCTACCTGGCCAACTGACTGAGAAGAGACCCATATTTATGCCTCTCCCCCCAAAAAGGGGATCCAATTGAATGTTGAAACTATTGAACAGTATCTTAATGTCATACACAAGCAAAATTCTACTAAAGATCATTCAAAAATGACTACAACGGTATATAGACAGGGAACTTCTGGAAAATCAAGCTGGATTCAGAAGAGGGTGGAGAACCAGGGACATCATTGCTGATGTCAGATGGATATTAGCTGAAAGCAGAGAATATCAGAAAGATGTCTATCTATGGTTTATTGACTATGCAAAGGCATTTGACTGTGTGGATCATAACAAACTATAGATAACACTTTGAAAGATGGGAATACCAGAGCATCTTCTTGTACTCATGAGGAAACTGTACATGAACCAGGAGGTAGTTCTTTGAATAGAACAAGGAAACACTGCCTGGTTTAAAGTGGAGAAAGGTGTGTGTCAGGGCTGTATACTTTCACCATACCTCTTCAATCTACATGCTGAGCAAATAATCCAAGAAGCTGGAATTTATGAGGAAGAACATGGCATTAGAATTGGAGGAAGACTCATTAACAACCTGCATTATGCAGATGACACACTCTGCTTGCTGAAATTGAAGAGGATTTGAAACATTTACTAATGAAAATCAAAGAGCATAGCCTTCAGTGGGGGCTGGGATTTAGTTCAGTGGGTAGAGCGCTGCGCTGCAGTCTCTGAGGTCCCGAGTTCAATTCCCAGCACCGCAAAAATGGGAGAAGGGCCTGGCAACCCACTCCCAAGGCAATCCTGAAACAGTCAGCCATTGAAAACCCTATGAGGGTTGCTATGAGTCGGATACCAGCTCGATGGCACCTAACAACAACAATAGCCTTCAGTATGGATTGTGACTCAACATCAAGGAAACAAAAATCCTTACAACTGGGTCAGTACTCAACTTCATGATAAGATTGAGGTTGTCCATGATTTTGCTTTACTTGGTTTTACAATCAACACCCACTGAACAGCAGTTAAGAAATCAGAAGACACATTGCACTGGGAAAAACTGTTGCAAAAGACCTCTTTAAAGTGTTGAAAAGTAAAGCTATTATTTTGAAGATGAAGGTGCACCTGACTCATGCTATGTTATTTTCAGTCACTTCATATGGTTGTGAAAGCTGGGCATTGAATAAGGGAAACAGGAGAAGAATTGATGCTTTTGAATTATGGTGCTGGAGATGTCTATTGACTATACCATGGACTGCCAAAAACCCAATAGATCTGTCCTAGAAGTGCAGCCAGAGTGCTCCTTGGAAACAAGGATGTCTAGACAGCATTGTACATATTTTGGACATGTTGTCAAGAAGGAACAATCCTTGGAGAAAGACATTATGTTTGGGAGAGTGGCAGGTCAACAACAACAACAACAACAACAACAAAGGAAGACTCTTGGCTAGATAGATTGACACAGTTATCTGCAACAATGGGCTTAAACATAAGTAAGATCATGTACCTGGCATAGGACTGGGGAATGTTTTGTTCTGTTGTACAGAGTTACTATGAGTTGCACCTGCCTTGATGGCACCTAACAACAACAATGGTTAAAAACAGGAGCTATAATTAAATTATCAATGAACATGTTTCCTTAGCTAAAGACTTAAATGGAGTGACAAATATGGCTTCTGGTGTCTGAATTCCAGAATGCCTAAGTAAACTTGGTAAATTTTACTCATATTAGATAAAAAATATTAAGTTAATGCCTGATAAGAGTAAATTGCCCACTATGACTAGATAAACAACATGTGGTTTATCCATAGGATGTAATTTTATTTGGTAGTAAAGAAGGAATTTAATGCTGATCTATGATACAACATGCATTACAAAAGGCCACAAGTTACAGGATTCCATTTATATAAAATTTAATCCTCATTTTGTTGTTGTTAGGTGCCGTCGAGTCGGTATCCAACTCATAGTGACCCTTATAGGGTTTTCAATGGCTGAGTGCTTTGCGATTGCCTTGGGAGTGGATTGCCAGGCCCTTCTCCCATTTTTGCGGTGCTGGGAATTGAACTCGGGGCCTCAGAGACTGCAGCGCAGTGCTCTACCCACTGAGCCAAATCCCAGCCCTAATCCTTATTAGACACTTACAAATGCTTTATTTTCTTCAGTTTACTAATGAGGAAACCATGGCACTGTGACAGGAATCTGAGGTTCATGGCTCACTCTCTTACCAAAAACAACAGCAACAGCAAAAAAACAAAACAAACAAACAGAATGAAATGCAGGAATAAATATAGAGAAATGGGTTTATTTATAGTTTTGCTCAGAACTGGGGAGAGAAAAATTCTTAATTTCTCTCTGCCTTTTCTGTAGCAGTGTTACAATTTACAGAAAAGGTGAAACAGAAGCATATGTAGATTTAGCTGTGAGGTAAGAATCAGAACTATGAGGAGTCTTTTCCTGGGAGGAACGTGCTGTCCTAGAGCCTAATCTTTAGACTTTTTTCACCCCTCAGTATGTGACTTCCTGGAGAAATTCTAATTCTTTAAGATCCATTCTTTCAGGAACCTGGTTACACCATCACTACCCCCCTCTTTCTTTTCTACTCTTCAGTCTTGAGATATTGGAGTGTTGTGCTATCTATGGCTAGGCTGATGTAAAAGTTCCTGAAATATGCCTGTACTGGAAAGAAATACCAAGAACAGAATGCAAGTAAAAGCCAAAGTCAGAAGATATCTAATTATTGTCAGGTAACCACACATGAGAACAATTTCTTTATAATCTATTGGCTTTAGTTACTTTTGGAAGGGCTGGCATAAGTGACTCCTTTTCTGGTGGTCTTGCTACAAAGTTCAGGCTGGCCCCAAACTCATGATCCTCCAGCTTTATGTGCCATCCTGTCTCTAGTGACTCCACTTCTATTATGACAACTTCCCCTCCGTCTCTGTATAATTTTGTGAAGACATTGGTGATTAACCATTCTGTGCTATGGTCTTAATAGTCCCTTGTTGCTCGGGTGAGTTTTTTCCCCAGTTGGTCTGATCTGATCCCAGGTTGAGGAGAAAGTGGCTGGCAGTCAGGCAGTCAGTACCAAAAAAACACATTTGGCCAAATTTAAGTAACTGAGAAGTTTAAAAGGAGGGATTCTTAGGTTGAGTTTACCTGGAGTTCATTTTAAATTTCTCAGAATACTGTACAGGTTAAGTGTTGTTCCTGTAGAATGTCAACAGAAAATAGTCACAAAGTTTTACAAGGAAATTACAAAATAAAATCAAAAAAGGTATAGCAATTTAGAGTCTAATTATTTTCCTTACATATAGCATTATATCAGGACTCTTCTAGGTAACCAATGTTTACTCCTTTTAAGTATTAGAGTGGCACTACTTGAAGTGTGAAGTGCTTAGACATATCTGTTGTTGCAATGCTCTGAGAGGAATGAAGAGACAGACAACCAAGAATGTTAGTGAGCTGTGGCCAAGAGCTACGAGGGCTCTCCCTAGCCTCTCCTTATATCTTAATTTTGTTTCTTGGTACAATCACATCAAACAGAGAAAGAATGAGTGAAATTTTTAAACCTTGTTACTGTTTCTCTAATCTCTTTTTTCTTACTATGCATCATACACTTATACCAATCAAAGGTATGATCAACCTAGAGGGCACGTCAAACTCTCCAAAAATTCCCTCTAAATCACAAGAGATAATTGATAAGTGACCTTCGAGAAACCATGACATCAACAAGTGTTCTCAAAACTCATCATACTGCATACACCAGTAAACTTTCACAATGTCAAGCAAAGTCACAGTGACCAGGTGGGCAATTATGCCTCTCCCTCTAGCAAGGTGGGCAGCTTGGTCTTTCCAGGCAACCTTGCCTCTCCTGATGGCTTCTCCATGACTATGCCTGTCTTAGGTTGTCTCTCTGCTTTTTGAAGGATCATACTCGTCTTTGACTATCCAGTCCTCCTGAGGACCAAACAGGGTGAAGGGAGATAAATTCACTGTATCATATTTGGAGATAACAACATCTAATTATTTGTTCTAAAAATTATGATTATGATATAATTAGGAATATGCATAAGCCTAAAAAATGGCTACCATTACTAACAATTTTAGTTTGGGTGACACCAGCTTGGTAAAGTGTTTTTTAAGGTTTGCATTTTAGAAGACTTATACACTCAGGCAACATAAATACATTTAACATACAAAAGAGCCTTCAATAATTACCATCATAGCTACACAGAGGTCCTTTATATGATAATTTAACTTTTATTTTTGAAGTGAAATTTAGTGTCTTTGGCTCAGTAATAGGCCTACAGAACTGACAAAAATCAAAGCTTCGGAGACCCTTTACAAATTTAGAAAGCAGTATTAATGACCAAAAGTGGACTTATTTCCTGATGTACAAGTATATCTCATATATGTGATAGTTTTATTCAACTAGAGCATTAATTTGCCAATATTCCTGATTTCACCAGATAGTCAATGACCACTGGCAATCATATGTTCTTTTATTCCAATCTTAATTACAAATTCTTAGATCACACATTATACTTCACACAGATCTATCTATCTATCTATCTATCTATCTATCTATCTATCTATCTATCTATCTATGTTATAGAATAGCAATGAAAAGATTAGAGGCTATAGCATTCTAAGAGAGCTCACCAAAGGTAAAAGCTCTTGCAGAGGCAAGAAGAGTCACTGCAGTAGGTTAGATAAGGTACTGACAACCCAGCCACAGAGCTGTTGGAGGTGTGGAGCTGCTCTCAAGGTGAGGCACTGAAGAAGGATGGGGCTGGTTCAAGGTGAGTTGTAAGGCCAGGTCTTGGTGAGGTGCAGGGCTGGGTTGGGGCAGATGGCAATTTGAGTGGACTGTGTCAAACAGGAGGATCCAGCTGAACTGAAGCCCCAGGGATAGAACTGGGAGTTCAAAGCCTGTCAATTCCAGATGCTTGCATAGAAGAGGCTAATGATGGGTTGGTGGACGTTGCTCTGTCCCCGTGTGAAGCGGTCCAGATGAAGGTGTTGCATCACTCGATGTGGAGTGTTCAATGAGTTCATGGCCTGGTTCTTCTGACATAGTTTTGCATGCCATGTGTCCATGTTGCCTGCCGCTATACCACTGTGGCACAGGGTCCCATCACATATCAGAAGCTAAGCAGGGTTAAGCTTGATTAGTACATGGATGAGAGACTGCCTGGGAACACCAGGTGCTGTAGGCTTTGGAGAAGGACCTGGCAACCCACTCCCAAAAGTCAATCTGCCATTGAAAACCCTATGAACAGCAGAGAAGCATTGACAATAGTGTTTCGTCTGTTTGACATGGGGTCACTATGAGTTGGACATAAACTCAATGGCACCTAACAACAACAACATGTGTCCATGTGTTCCTGACTTGATTTGATCTGTTCGTAGGTAGTAATATTTTACTCACGTGTATAAGTTATTGTTAATTTGTTTATGCTAGACAGATGGTAGTTGTTTACATACACAAGTCATCCTGCCTCGAATTCCTACCCAAAATGGAGCAGATTGCTGTTTTGTGAAATGGAATCACTCCAGGAAAGGCACAGCCTGAAAGCTATTAATTTATACATTCTACAATAACTTAGGTCAGGGCATGGCCTGATCTCTACATGTATAGATCTATAAAATTTAAGTGTAGTGTAGACACCTTTCAGGTGTTAGTTGTTGTTGTTCAAATGCTAGAAAGGCTTCTAATTTATACAGAGAGACAACCTCACCCCCACCAGCCCTGCTTTTTTTATTTTTTAATTTGAGACAGAGTCTTGCTAAGTTGTGCAGGCTGCCTCTGGCATTGAACTTGCAATGCCTCAGCCTCCTAAGGTGCTGAGATTACAGGTGTGCATCTCTGCACCCAGCATACATGTATTTGAACTACTCTGTTTTCTTAATTACTTGTATGTCATATGCCAGAGGGCCTTCAATGGAAAATCCTAAGTAGAAGGACACTTTTTCTATGTTCCTACCACTTCTAAGTTGACCCGAATACACAGATTTCACTGGTATTTTTATTTTATCCTCTTTTCCATATTTAATAGAGATTTGCTTGCCTTCGGCCTGACCAACCAGCCGACACAGGAGGTCTTTGACTTCAGGTTTTTCCCACACAACTCCACTCTGCCACAGAGAATTTGTATTTGGTTCTTTACTAAAGTACTTGTCTATTTCAGCCTTGTGAACAAGACTATTGAGACCCTTCCTTTTCCCCAGGTAGAAAAGTGTGCTGGGCTGCTTAGACCTGCACATGCGCTTGTACTGTCCCCTGAAGGATCTATTTAAGGATGTGACATACTTTTCCATTAATTTGGAATCTTCATCTAGCTCTTGATTATCTGGCCAGAACAAGAGACATGCCAAGAAATAAGGATATGAATACGGATGATTTAGTCCTACAAAGTGCAAGATTTCCCGGAGCTGTTTTTTTAGCACATTAAATGGTTGAATGGACTTGGAATTAGGTTTTAGACAACTGAGAATAATGTTGGCCAAAATGAAATTTTCTTTCTCTTTCCTCAGTCGTTTATTTGGGTTTTGCTGCAGTAGGAATTTGTATTCATTTACTATATCTTCCATGATGGTTGCAGCCTTTTTGTGGTTTGGACTAAGATATTCCAAGAGTCCAGAAAACCTGTCTGCTCTCAAAGCTTCTAGACGTTTCCTGCAATTTTCCTCTAGGAGTAACTGACTATCTTTGCTCTGTAATGGACCTGAATCCAAATGGCAGAAAAGTTCTGTGTATTTCCTGAAACAACGACTGACTTTCTTGCTTAGTGTGACTTCCGTCATTTCTTTTTGGATGTTCCTTGTTTTCAGAAGAACCATATAATCAACAAAAAAATCAAAGCACCTTTTCAAATCTGATTGTAAATTTTGTAGGTAGGATGTGAACTCACTAAGAGCCAAATAATACTCATTTTTTGGATCGGGAGGAATGCTCCCCTTTCCTGATAAAAGTTGTACCATAGATTCTTTTGATAATTCATTTTCTTTGTGGTAAAGGGGAGTGAGCTGAAGGATCTCAATAATGTAAAGACTGACTTCTATTTCACCTAAGAAACCAGCTGTGTTATATGTGTCATATCTTCTTTGGGACTTTGATGGTGACCAGGCCTCAGTTTCATAGTCTTTACTGTCAGTTTGCTGTTGAGATTCTTTGAAAGCTCTTGAGGCTTTTTCAGCAACTTCTAAGCAGTGTTTCAGATCATTAACAGTAATGTTCCTACAGTTTTTCTTTTCATCCAACCACCATTTGATCTTACTTTTATAGACTTGACCGAGTGTATCTGAAATATAGGAATTTTTAGGCGCTCTCTTTTTGGCCAAATTTGCCCAGTGCAGAGCAATGTCAAAATTCTTCTCTTTAATGTAGAAATGTCTTGCTAAGGCTTGACAAATGAATGCATTCTGTGGGAATCGAGTACTTCCTGCAGTCAAGACCAGTTCCCTTTCTTTATTCTGTAAAGTTTCAATTAATGGCGAAAACAAAGTGTCAGTTTCAGCTCCATACTCCTTGCGCTGTCTTGTAAGCAGGAGAGTTTGCACATCATGCTGAAATTTGTCCCTTCCTATTCCAGAATAGTAGAATAAATCTTCCTTTAGTATCTTCAATGCAATTTGGCATTTATCCATGTGATAGCTGTTTTCTAGTTCTTTTAGACAGTAAATGGCAATCAGAGGGTGAATGATACGTACACCTGTGTACCTTCCATATTCTGCAACTTCTGTGCTAATTAGAAGTGTAGAATAGGTTCCCATCTTGTCTTCTAGACTTTGAGGTTTCCAGGGTATATGGATGTGTGTGATTCCCAAAAATATTTCACACTGTGACACTGAAATTGTAGAATCAGTAACATAAGAGTTGAGTAAAGCCAGGAAAGAAATGAGTTGTACTTCTTTGCCATCAACATCCTGTTCTTTCAGGGTATTCCTCACTACATTTTCTATATATGCTTCATCAAAATTGCTTTTCAAGATCATAAAGGAATAAAAGTTTTCACAGTTCTTGTGCTGCTTTTCAATTTCCTCCAGTTTGGCCTCAAATGCTCTTTGTTCCTTGGAAGAAAGCTGGTATTTTAGTGAAATACTATCTGCTGATTTTGCACTTTCATCTGGATTCTGAGATCTCATGCAATTTAAAATAATCACCAATGTTTTTTCATATCGCAAATCATTCTCTGCGAAAAAGGAATTGATGGAATTCTGTAGAATGTAGACATTTTCCTGTTCTTCAAAATCATCCACAAGGAGAAGAACAGGTATATAATCCTGGTGGTTGTCTGTCTTATAGGTGAGCAGACGGTATACTTGTTCTACAATTTCTGCAAAATCAGTTGCTTTGTTTTTTAATACAGCACATCTGAATTTTTCCTTAAGGTCCCAGAGCACATGCATAGCCAGTGTAGTACCTCCACAGCCTGGATGATGGTAAAGGTTGATGATTTTTGCAAATATTGGTTTAGGGGATTGTGCACAGTGTTCTATTAAAACTTTCAGGTTTTTATAACCATCCCTTTTTACAAAAGCTGAAGAGTAGTTTTCAGAAGAAAAGTAGAAGTTCCACCAAGATACTTTGCCACCTCGATAAAAGTGTTCTTCTTTTGCTTTCTTAAATTCTAGGAATTTAGATTCATCTTTCTCTATGTCTGTGTCTTTACATTCATTTTCACAGAGGATTTCCAGTGCAGTCAAGATATCTTCTTGCATTTTCTCTAGGATAACTGAAGAAGATCCACAGGAGGGCAAAAACCTTCTTGATGACTGAGTCACTGATTTCAGCTTGAGGATAGTATTATTTATCAGTTCTATATTTAAAGTGGAAATGCTGTGGTTTTCTAATTCATCTGTGATTGTCAGTCTCGTTTGCAGTAGATCTTTCCATTGTTGGTAAATCTGTGAGTTGACACAGATACACAATATATTTTCCATTCCTTTGAGAGTTTGATAGAAAGCACAGAAAGTTTCAATGAGTGGATCTCCTGGGAGTTTTACTGGAGAGAGTAAGAGAAACACCACCAAAAATTTCCCTCTTGTCATTATATTTTCATCTGTGAGAAATAAAATCAGTTTCCTAATTCCAGATGCCCTATCTCTCTGCCATAAATGTGGTTCTAGAGGTTCACATGTCTCATCTTGCAGATCTGATCTGCCATTGCAGAAGATCCAGCTGGGCTGCTCATAGAGTTTCAGAGTAGAAATCTTCTCCCCTATGGTAGCTGTTTTTTCTTCATAGTGACTTGGAAAGTGAAGGTTTGCTATTCGGCTTTCTCCATAAACTTTGACCAATCCCTTAGTCTTAGATTCAGGATCAAATTCCAACACAGCAAACCATTTAATTTCCTTCAAAAAATCCAAGTGCTTTATTTGATTTGTTTCACATTTATTTGTTACCAGAATGTACCAATCATAGTATGACTTATCCAGTGAGTCTTGGTTTCCTATGAGAAGTTTAACCAGCTTTAGTCCTTCACTCACCTTCTTAGTTGCCTTCACCTTATATTCTTCTTCAGCCTCTTTTCTTAATGCCACCCATGACTTTAAATTTTGTAGAAATGCTTTGAAATCTGCATCCCCTTTCTTGACATTGGCCAGGATATTCTTAGAGCTAGCGCCATCTCTCACAAACAGAAAATTATCGTGGATTTGTTTCCATGTTTTATCTGTGCAGCTTTGCATCTTAATGAAGAAATATTTTTCTTTGCATACAGAGTGTTTGGGAATAACATCTACTTCAATGACAAATCTGTCAGATGGTGTGTTGTTCTGCAGTAGGACTTCCACAAACCTTGGCTGCCGAATACACTCTTTGGCTTCTTTGATTTCACCTTCTTCAAAGTACTTTCTGATCATCACATTGAAGTGATCAATGAAAGCACTCTTACTGGTGACTTTCACACCAACAATTTCTCCATGGGGTTTGTCTTTGACTCCAAAATGAATGGTACCATTGGTACGTGAATTCATACAAGCTGATGCAAATCGGAAGACTTCATTGCTAAATTTCATTTTAACATCCTCTTCGGTGGCTCCTTCTGTATTTGTGAGAGCTTTGAACTCATGTATTGGATCAATGAAATTGAGTGGTCCTGTTTCTGGTTGTAGAATATGATGTTCTATGTAGCGTTGGCTGTCATGGAAGTGATCAAAAGGATATGGTGTGCAAACCAACTGCTCAGATTTTAGTTTGCTCTTTTTCTTTTGTTTAGTTGCGACTTCACTTACTGCATTTTCTGTCATAAGAATTGATTCTTGTTCTTTGGTATCCCTAATCTCTCTGAGATTGTGACCAATACTGGATGATATTGATGTTTCCTCCTCATGTTTTGTCTGTTTTGAAATTTTTTGTTCCTTTTCAGAGGGTTTTTTCAGATCTAGTTGTCTGAATTCCTGATTGTCACTTTCAGGGAAACTACTATTCAATTTGTTATATGCACGTTTTATCAAAAGTGCTGGACCCCTTGGCAAGCCCATTTCTTTAAGATCATTCTCAGTTAATTCATGTAGGGCCAATCCTGTCACATGTTCCATGAGGAGAATTTCCCCATACTTCTTGTCAATCTTAAGGTCTTCTGTTACCCATTTATTCACATCCTCTTTGGTCCAGTCTTTGATCATTTTAGGTAGAGTTACTTGTTGATTCATGTCAAAGCTTCAAATTTATTCCTTGGAAAAAATAATATAGTTAAGTATTTTAGCATTATACTTTACCATTGAAATTATGTAGCCAATTATATATATATAATCTCATACAAATATTAATTTTTCAAGGCTGATTTAAAACTACTTGATGCTTACTATAATAGTTTTATGTTGTTGTTGTTGTTGTTAGGTGCTGTCGAGTCGAGTCCAACTCATAGCGACCCTCATAGGGTTTTCAATGGCTGACTGTTTCGGGATTGCCTTGGGAGTGGGTTGCCACGTCCTTCTCCCATTTTGCAGTGCTGGGAATTGAACTCAGGGCCTCAGAGACTGTAGAGCAGCGCTCTACCAACTGAGCTAAATCCCATCCCAATAGTTTTATAGTCCTAATTAATGCTTTTGTTTCATAGGCAATAGTAACTATGATTGTGAAATAAATGGTAACTATTCACTAGGTGACACATTCTTTTCTGAAGTACAATGCTGTCAGTGATAGAATAATATCCATATGCCTACAAGGAAAGCCAGTTAGTATGACTATTATTCAAATTTACACACCCACCACCAAGGCCATAAATGAAGATAGGGAAGATTTTTACCAGTTCCTGCAATCAGGATGTACTGATAATTGCTGGTGACTGGAATGCAAAAGTTGGAAACAAAGAAGGCTCAGTAGTTGGAAAATATGGCCTTGGTGACAGAAACAGTGCTGGAGATCACATGGTAGAATTTTGTCAGACCAATGACCTTTTCATTGCAAATACATTTTTTCACCAACATAAATGGTGAGTATACATATGGTTTTACCAGATGGAACATACAAGAACCAAATTAACTACATTTGTGGAAAGACATGATGGAAAACTCAATATCAAGTGTTAGAACCAGACCAGGTGCTGATTGTGGATCAGACCATCAACAGCTCATATGCAAGTTCAAGCTGAAACTGAAGAGAATTAGAACAAGTGTATGAGAGCCAAGGTATGACCTTTATTGTATCCAACCTGAGTTCAGAGACTACCTCAAGAACAAGTTTAATGGATCAGACACAAATGATAGAAGACCAGGTGAGTGCAGGCATGACATCAAAGACATCATTAATGAGGAAAGCAAAAGGTTATTAAAAAGATAAGAAAAAAATGAAAAGACCAAATTATATGTCAAGAGACTCTGAAACTTGCCCTTGAACATCGAGCAACTAAAGCCAAAAGAAACCATGATGAAGTTAAGGAACTAAACAGAAGATTTTGAAGGGCAGCTCAAGAAAACAAAATAAAATATTATAATGACACATGCAAAGAGCTGGAGATAGAAAGCCAAAAGGGAAGAACACACTCTGTTTTTCTCAAGCTTATGGAATTGAAAAAAAATGTAAGCCTCAAGTGGCAATAGTGAAGGATTCTACAGGGAAAATACTAAATGACACACGAAATATCAAATGAAGATGGAAGGAATACACAGAGTCAATATACAAAAATAATTGGTGGGTGACCAACCATTTCAAGAGGTTGTATATGATCAGGAACCAATAGTACTGAAGGAAGAAGTGGAAGCTGCCCTGAAGGGATTGATGGAATACCAATAGAGATGTTTCAACAAACAGATGCAGGAGCGGAGGTGATAACTTGTTTATGCCAATAGAGTTGGAAAAGAGCTACCTGGCCAACTGAAGGGAAGAGATCCATATTTGTTCCCACTCCCAAGAAAGGAGATCCAACTGAATGTGGAAACTATCAAACAATATCATTACTATCACATGCAGGTAAAAGTTTGCTAAAGATAATGCAAAAGTGAGTACAGCAGTAGAAAGACAGGGAACTTCTGGAAAATCAAGCCGGATTCAGAAGAGGGCATGGAACCAAGGACATCATTGTTGATGACATATGGATATTAGCTGAAAGCAGAGAAAACTAGAGAGATATCTATGTTTTATTGACTACGCACAAGCATCAGGCTGTGTGCATCATAACAAATTATGGATAACATTGCAAGGAATGGGAATACCAGAGCACTTAATTATACTCATGAAGAATCTGTACATGGACCAGGAGGCAGTCATTAGACCAGAATAAGGAAACCTTTCTTTGTTTAAAGTTGAGAAAGGTGTGTGTCGGGGATGTATCCTTTTACTATATGTCTTCAATCTCCATGTTGAGCAAATAATCCAAGAGGCTGGATTATATGAAGAAGAATGCAGCATGATTGGAGGAAGACTCATTAACAACTTGAGTTATGCAGATGACACAACTCTGTTTGCTGAAAGTGAAGAGAATTTGTAACATTTATTGATGAAGATCAAAGAACACAGCCTTCAGTATAGATTGTGCCTCAATATCAATCTTTATAACTGGGTCAGTTATAAACAAAAATCTTTATAACTGGGTCAGTACACAACTTCATGATACATGGAGGAAAAAAAAATTGAGGTTGTCCAAGATTTTGCTTTACTTGGGTCTACAATCAACATCTCTGGAAGCAGAAGTCAAGAAGGCAACAGACACATCACGTTGGAAAAGCTGTTGTAAATGATCTTTTTAAAGTGTTGAAAAGTAAATATGTCACACTGAAGATGAAGGTGCATCTGACTCATGCCATGGTATTTTCAGTCGCCTGGTATGTTTGCGAAAGCTGGACATTGAACAAGGGAGACAGGAGAAGATGCTTTTGAATTATGGTGCTGGAGATGAATGCTGAATATCCATGGTCTGCCAAAAGAACCAACAGATCTGTTTAAGAAGAAGTGCATCCAGAGTGCTCCTTGGGAGCAAGGATGGCTAGACTGCATCTTCCATATTTTGGATATGCAGTCAAGAGGGACCAATCCTTGGAGAAGGACATCATGTTTGCGAGAGTGGCAAATTCACACAAAAAAAGAAAGACCCTCAACTAGATGGATTGACACAGTGTCAGCATCATGGTCTTAATCATAAATAAGGTCATGTGCCTGGCACAGAATCAGGGAGTGTTTCGTTCTGTTGTACATGGGGTCACTATTCACTATGAGTTGGACCTGACTCAACAGCACTTAAGAACAACAACAACAACAACAATAATTTATGCCTTTTTCTCATAGGCAATTGTAACTATGATTAGGAAATAAGGAGTAGCTATTATCTAGGTGACATACCCTTTTATCATTTTAATAATATTCCCCTTTAGACTTAACTTGCTGAAAGTTGGGCTTTTCAATTTAAAACTAGAATCTTAAGTAACATGGAAATTGACTCTCATGACAGAATATTGCAAATAAACTTTAAAATATGAAACTGGATAAGTGAAACTGGGTTGGGGATAAGGAAACTTGATTCACATCTTGGAAGCTGGATATTTTTGTTTTACAGTAACAAAGGATTTGGCTAAATCATTACTTTCTTTTGGAACTCAAGCTGTTGGGCCACAAAGCTAGAGCTTTGGGGGACTTGACAGCAAAATGATAGGGTATTAGATTCAGTTACCTAATTGCTTGTGGGTCTCACTGAGTACAAAAAGAGACGAGCTGTAGTTCAAGCTGACTTGGCTTGCCTGAAAACAGATAGGAAAAATAGTATGAGTTTTTAACTTTGTTAAAACCATTTCACCTGAATTGTTGATAAGAGATTGATGAAGGTCCTTTTAGGAGGTACTCTGCTGAATTTCAAGGTCTAAATATTTTGGATGAAGAAGTGAGGGTCTCTGTTGGCACCCACCCATCTCTAGGAAGCTGGGCCTTAGCAGGTAGGTGTCCTGCCCTTAGCCTGAAATGCTTGGCAGAAATGAAACCACAAAGCTGTTAGTTTCATTTTTCTGAAGTGAGCACTTCAATAATGTATTTCTTCACATAATGTAGTTGTAAATGAAAGTCTTCAATAAAATGATGTTCACATTTTAGAGCGTTTTCTCTTTGATTACATGGAAACTTTTTTATATCATCTTAAATTTTATAGGACATTTTGTAGTAGATGAAAATGTTCTACCTGGATTGGTATGCTTGGATTCCTAACCTTCTGATTTACATTTTATTACCTAGAATTCTAGCCTCATCCCCAGAGCTTTCCATCTATAGAAATATTCTCCATGCTCCATCTCCATACATGCTGAAAGCTTTCTTTTTAAACAATCCTGAAGTTAGCATTCATTACATCTATCGATACACATAAGAGGGCAGTAATATTTCTCATTCTTTTAAGAATCATTTCATAAGAAATAACTCATGTGCATTTGAAAGAATATTCATTCTAAAAATCTGCTTTAGTTTTTAGAATTAGTTTTTAAAGATAGCTTTGGAGGAGAGTTGATACAACAAGCATTTAGTGATTAGAAACTTCCGGGGGGCTTTTCTGAAAACTTCCACTTTTTATATTAGAAACTGGAAATATGTCTTTATGAGGCTCTTCCATCTAGAGCCCTTAGATGACCTGAATCTTCTAGAGAATTTGCAAGAGTAACATTCTGAATATCAATGAAGAAGAAGAGATGTAGGTGAACAGAGTTGGTTCTTGTTCAGTTTGGTGAGAAAATATTTCTTGAGAACCTATACATAAAAAACCAAAAATAAACAAAAACAAAAAGAGCAAAAACCAATATCACAGAAAATTAAAATGCAGCTGACTGGACTGTTGCTTAGGAAGGGTTTATGGTACACATAATACCCCTACTCTGAACATTTTCAAACATAAAGAAAGCTTGATTGAATAGTGAAAGGAGGACCTTTCCCCTAGATGGCATTTCTTCCTATATTTAGACACTTTTGATAAAATAAATTAATATCCAAAAATACACTACAGGTATACATTTTGTCTCTTCCCACACTCCACCTTCAGTGCAGAGCATATCCTGTACTGGCCAACATACATCCAGCATCTGACCACCTGCTCCCTCTCCCACCTAGTCCACGCCCCCTTGTCTCTCTCCTGAATTACAGGAATAGCTTCGTTATAAGTTTCTATTTTGCTATTATTGATCCCTTTGTTGTTGTTAGGTGCCATTGAGTTGGGTCTGGCTCAAGGGACACAGTGTACAACAGAACAAAACACTCCCTGATACTGTACCATGCCCAGCACTGTGTCAGTGCTTCTCTGCTATTCATAGGGTTTTCAATCCAGAGTGACACTGTTATCATGTAAGTATTATCACCCCAATATTCTGTTCAGTCTTTGCAGCAGCTTTCTGACTCAGAGTGAAAGCCAAGTTCTTCATTATGAACTACAGAGCCCCAGGCAATCTGGCACCCTACCACCTCCCTCACAGTGCATCTTATTTTTATCTTTCTTTCTAAACTTGCCCCTCCCACCTCCTTGTTGTTACTTGTTGCAGGCAGCACGAACTCCTATTTTGGGATACTGCGCTTGTTTCCTCTCCCTGGACTGTCTTTGGATACCTGGGGGCTCACTCCTTCACTTCCTTGAGGATTTTAAATTTTATTTATTTTATTTTACTTATTTACTTATTTAATCAAATATTACCTTCTTAGGGTGGTACTGTCTGGCCAACCTACTGAAACTCTTTCCTATGTTTTAGCATTTCCTATCTTTCTTCTGGCTTTATTTATTTTTTTACTGAGGATTTATGATAATCAAATATTCCACATATTTTTATGTATTTATCGTGTTTATTTCTGTCCCACCCATGATTCTGTGCACTGCATGGGGATGACGGATTTTGTACATTGTTCTCTCTATCTTACAATGCCTAACACATACTAGCTTCTTAACAAAAATTGCTGAATAAATAACATATTTTCTTAGAGTAGTTAAGAATAATGGATTTTTTAAAACCCCCAAGCTAGCAACATCTGTAGGTCAAAAGACTTCCCTCATTTTACCAAGATAATTATTTTTTGTGGCTAGAATCCCAGACAGAAGCCTGGGGAAATCTCTTTACTGGGGCACTCATTAGGCCAGAACTTACTACAGATTTTATCATGTGATCACAAAAATAGAAAGGATGTTTTGTCAGAGGAAGGAAAATGGATCAACATGTTTTTCCCTGCAGTCTTTGTAGGCCCCAAGGTTCCTAACACACTTTCCCAATTTTCTGCTGTGTCCGTCCCTGAGCAAGTCCATTTCTCATACAAGATATCCCATGCAAGATACCCCTGTTGGGATTCTCAGGGGTACAGAGAGTATCCCAAACATGGCCAGTCCCAGGAGCTCATCTAGCCTACTTGGAATCCTCTAGGGTAAGACAGCAAGGGGTCATCTTTGCTATACATCCAGGTATCTCACTCTTCCCCCATCCCATCAAGTGGGCCAAGATGGCACCCAAGGTATGGTAGCATCTAAAGCCCCCCTGGTGCCCAATTGGTCATTTCTGATCCAACCCTGTTCCCCTGATTGGCTGGCTATCAGGCCACATAAACTCCAGAGCTCAGAGCTCAACAGCCATTCTGAACACCATCCAAGATAAACTCATTGGATCCTTGCGGTTCCTTTGGAGCCCAAGGCCCATTTACTCGTCTGCCTAGCCTAGCCTTCAGCCTTGCTCTGACCTTCACCATACTTCAACCCAACTGCCACTTCGGTCTGACCCTGACCTCTACAATGCTGGATATCCTACACGGACCGGACCAACAGCTTCCAGAGACAAGACTCCAAGGGGCAAGCCTCCAAAAGTCAAGCTCAGGGCCCTGGAAGTGGTGAAGGTTTCGAGCTGGAAGAGCAACAACACCGGGGAGTCTCTGCCTCAGCAGCAGAGACAGCAGCTGAGCGCTTCCCTTCTCCAACTCCCTTTTCCCCTCTCCCTAATCTTCCATTCCTTTCCCCTCCTTTGTGAATAAACCCCTGTCCTTCTATCCTGTGTGTGACGCTCTGTTCTCTGGCTACAGCTTCGCCACTGGGTGCAGCATCAGGGCACCCACCTCTTGCTTCCATGCACAGTGCACAGAGAGAGAGAAACCCCAGAAAGAACCCGACAGACCCCTTTTTATTCCTGGTTCTTTCTGCTATTGTCACCTGCTACCTTTGCTCCAGAAGTTCGTGAGGAGCCTTCCCCTTTCCACAGACTCACCCTGGTTAGGTCTCATGCAGCCCATTGCCTTCTTTCAGCCAGAGCCTTCTCACAGCAATTTAACTAACTGCCCTCTCTCTCTTTAGCCTAAAGATGAGAAGATAGACTCCAGATTTTCCCTTTTGTTTTAGCCAGTGAGCAGAGCAATTCCAATAGGATGCAACATTCTAGAAGTGAAACAGCACATTAAGAATTTCCTTCCATGGCCCATCACTTCTTATACCTTCATAGCCTTACACAGGCAGTGAGTCATTGTGTCTGTCTAGTGTAGAGTGTGTTGCAAAACGAGCTTGGTGCTTATATGGACCACCTGTCCCCCATTTTTGTTCAGTTTCTGCCAGTAGATACCAGGCAGGTAGAAATATTCTTCTAAGGTAGGGACACTGATATTTAGCCTCCAAATCTGGAGTCTTTTCTTCTCTTAGATGAAAAAATTGACAATACCTTGTCTCAATACAATACGCTAGACTCTTGAATAATATCCTCAGACCTATTATTGAAGACCCCTTCAAAAACTGAATTAGTACTCCCCCCACGTAATGTTTAATGAATCTGCTTAGAGCTTAAGTTTCAATTTCCTGCTCCAGGCGGGGGTTCTCTGGAGAGGAACTGGGTGGGGACTTTCGGGAAAAACCACAAGAATGTACCGGCCATAGGTCGTCCAGACCGGATGGTTGTTGTTGTTGTTGTTGTTGTTGTTAGGTGCCGTGGAGTCGGTATCCAACTCATAGCGATGGTTGGGACTTTCCAAAAACCCGCCTCTAAGTGCTTTCCTTCAAACTGACCCAAGTCTCCCCGCCACCCGCTCAAACTGTATATAATCCAAGAACACCCCCCCCTCCACACACACACACACCCCGCCTCGTGGTCGCCTTCCTTCCCTTGCCAAGGAGACTCTATGGAAGGTTAACCCCAGAGCCAGAAATAAAGCCTCTTGCTTATTGCATCCATCCGCGGCACCGTGTCCCTCTGGGGCCTCTCCTCAAAGATCCTAATTTGGGGTCTTACATTATAATGTCAAAAATTTATTCACCTTGCCTCTTCAACATAACAATTATAAACTCATGATAATCTGAATTTATGATGTTCACTAAAGCTTTTAAAATACTCTGCATTTTATGAATTTTAAGGACATCTGCATATATAATATTGGAACTAAGTAAAGATCAAATTGCCATGGTTGATGTGGATAAATTTTAAGAATGCCTTGACATAACTCTTGGCTTCCTAGGGGGTCCTGGCTTCCTGTTTTGAAACAAGTAACAACATAAATCTTAATCAATCTTAATCAACTAACATTTGTCAGCACTAATCATTGTCAACAGCGGCAATTGACTTGTCAATGTGAAGCAGCCACAGGATGCCATTCTCAAGGACCACCCTTCTTTCCTCTTTTTGTTGGTGAGCAAGAAGTATCAGGTTAGGAGAGGTCTAGGTGGCAAGCAGGGGCCCACTTCCATAACAAAAGTACGGAGAAACACCCCAGATATCCGTGCCTGGAGCAGCGGCTCTGCTTTGCAAGACTCTTACAGCTGAGCCGGGCGAGTGGGAGGGGAGGGGTTGTAACCGCACCCCAGCAAAGTTAGTTTCACTTTCCTGGAGTACACTGACTTTTTAAAGTTTTCTTGTATGAAATGAATGTGAAAGATAGTTCTAAACAGAAGAATAGCCTTTCAAGGGCATTGCTTTTGACTAAATGTAAAATCTCTAGTAATTTACATTATGGAAGACAGAATTTTGCAGAAAATTACAGAGGACCATAGGTTCATTACAACCTTTTAAGCTTGAATTCCTGACCATCTTTGCGCTGTTTCTCTATCCTTTTTCCCAGTGCCCACCAACATGACCAGAAACCCTCTCAGTCCTCACTGGTGCTCATCATCCCAATTACACTTAATGGTACATTACTTTAGAAAAGCATTTACAAATTAGTACCAGTTACATACACTCAAATATTTCTAATTACCTTAATACTTTTAGAAGTGTTGATTTAAGTACAAAAATATAAAAAGTACAGTGGGAGCTTTAAGAAATAGCTATTCCCAGCCCCACAGGCATAAAAAACAAAGAAAGATTTAATGATTCAGCAACTTACCAAGATTTTCCTGAAACCTTCTTTTTATAGTAGAAACTTGAGCCCATTCATTTTAACCTTTACTTTCTTTCCTTTGGATGGCTACCAGACATATGATTCTAAGGAGCCTTTATAAACAAACAAACAGAAAACAAACAAACAAAAACTAAGCTGTTAACCTGTAAAGTTTTCTGGACTCCTGTGCTCTGTCTGACTCTTTGGAAAGGAGGTGTGGACTTTGGAGCAACAGCAGAGTGAGGAAGTGGAGCACAGGGAGTTTCGGTTTTGCTTGAGAATGTTTATTCATTTCGATTTAAAAGTATACAAAATATTTTTAGGGATGGGTCTGTAGCTCAGTGGTATATTGTGCTTGCTGAGTATGCACAATGTGCTGGGTTTCATCTCCAGCACCACACACACACACACAAATTGAAATAACATCACAGAAAATTATTAATAAATGGCTTAGGAATTATTTATCAGGCATACTTATAATACTTAAGAAATCATGGGGGGAAAAAACCACCTACAATAAAAAGAGATCAGAAAATACTAGGAAGAACATTAAAATCTTGGTGTGACCTAAGTGCCTGTTGTGGGTTGAATTATGTCTTGTCCAAATTCATATGCTAAAGTCTTCACCCTCAGAATATGTCTGTACTCAAAAGTAGGGCCTTTAAGGTGGCAATTAAGTTAAAATGAGGTGTCCTTATAGAAGAGGAAATTTTTCAAGGAGAGGGCCATCTACAACCCATGGAAAGAGGCCTCAGAAGAAACTAAGCCTGATGACATCTAGATTTCAGACTTCTAGCCTCCAGAATTGTGAGTAAATGTTAGTTGTTAGGTGCCATCAAGTCGGTATCCGACTCATAGTGACCCTCATAGGGTTTTCAATGGCTGAGTGCTTCGGGATTGCCTTGGGAGTGGATTGCCAGGTCCTTCTCCCATTTTTGCGGTGCTGGGAATTGAACTCGGGGCTTCAGAGACTGCAGCGCAGCGCTCTACCCACTGAGCTAAATCCTGTTATTTAGTAAGATTCCCAGTCTTGTGGTAGTTTGTTACAGCAGCCCTATGACTAAAACAGTGCTCCTAAATTCTTCTGCTTGCTAGGTCTTCATCTATTTAATGATGTTTTGAATGGATATTTAGTACCTTGGCTTTGGTGATGGTATCACAGGTACATTGTGTACATCTAAACTCATGAAGATGTGTACATTCAATGTATGTAATACTTTGTATATCAGTTATACCTCAATAAAGCTAGAAATCATTACTTTCCCATTATAAATATAATAAAAGTTTATTTCAAACTTAAGAAATGCAGAATATACTAAGAAGGGAGAAAAGTCATAGTATCCAAACTCAACCTCATTTTCTTATTAGTTATTTCCTTTCACTTTCCCTTCTATATTCTTTTAAAATACTAACTTAATATTTGAGAAAGTTTACCAACTTCTGAAGAATATTTCTTCTTTTTCACCTCCTCCCCACCTCCTCTCTCCCTCCTCCTCCTTCTTCTTTTGAGACAGAGTCTAATTTTTCAGCTGAGACTAGCCTGGAACTCACCAGGTAGTTCAGGGCTAGGCTCAAATTAATGGCGATCTTCCTGCCACAGCCTTCCAAGTGCTCAGATTACACCTGTGGGTTGAAGCATATAGCTTTACATAGGCAATATACCGTGCCCAGTAGTCCATAATTTTTTAAGTTAACCTTTGTCTTTTTCTCTCAGTTAGCATTATGTCATAGATTCTCTGCTTCTGGTGACTCTCTGCCCCCTGACAATCTCAAGTGATGGCATTTCCTCCTACATAATGGACAAAATTGAAGCCATTTGGTGAGTTTTCTCACATTCCCAACTCTCTAAATCCTCAAATTCACCATGACTCCTACAATCCTCTCTTTTTTGCCTCTAGTAGAGCAGTGATTCTCAAGTCACACTACACATTAACATTATCTGCAGAGCTTTCCAAAAACAAGATTCCTGGGACCTCTGTGGGACAGTCAGTTATCTTTAGGAATGGGGATAAGCAGCAGTAAATTTTAAATGCTCACAAAGTAGTTCTGATATACAGCTAGGGCAAATATATATGGAATAAATAGCCTCTTCATTTTTCCTTTACCTTCTCTTTCTTCCTCTTCCATTTTTTGAGCGCTTTAGTCCTAAGATCGTTGAATGGGCAGAGAAAGGCAGATGTCTGTGGTGGAAGAATGAAGGCATCAAGATGGCCCCTGGCAGGAAATGAGAGCCCAGAAAGGTGGTCCTGCAGAGCAGTGACCTGGCAGGGAATCATAGCCAAAGTGGAGTGAGGCAGGCATAGATGTAAAGGGGAGGATTTGTGTGGTGTCAGAGCCTGGGCGAGTGAGAAAGTGTCTGAACCCAGGACTGTCCTGGTGTGAGATGTCAGAGTAGAGCAAAATAAGGAAGTGTCCCTCTGGAAGGATAGCCCTGAAAGAAAACTGTCAAGGCAAAAATTACTCAGAACAAAGTAAACAGGCAAGGAAGACTTAAAGACTATTGCAATAGAGGGCAGAGAAACTGAACTCTACTCTGCAGGAACAAAAGGAGGGAGGTTTTCCTATGCATAGGCTTTATTTTTTAAATTGATAAATTGAATGGTATATATTTATCATTTGTAAGCAATGGAATGAGGTAGTAGAAGGTTCTGGAGGCTGTTAGGGGAGAAGATTGAGCATATTAGGTTATTCCTGAGTTGTCACACATTTCTCTTTGTGAGCAGGCTACTAGGCACCTACTTCACTTAGGCTTCTACCCTGCCACAGAGCCCTGGAGATAGGGAAGCTATCTTCCTTGTAGTTTGCATTTCAAAAATAGGGCTCACTGGTCCTTAAGAAAGACATTTCCTGGGTTGTAAACTGGCCACCACAGGCTGGAAGAACATTTACATATATTTCATAGGACAGAGAAAGAATTCATAATTACAGGTTCTAAAGCCAATGCTCTAAGAAAGGGGAGGCCTTTAGTTAGGGGCCTATACTTGGGAAGAAAGTTTATCCAAAGTTTGGTCAAGGTGTGTGGACTGTCAAAACCACTTTGGTTGAGTCAGAGCCATGTCTGGTTAGAAAGACTGCTGTGCTGGGCAGGAATGGGTGCATTGAGACAGGAGATAGATTACACAGGAGAAATCATCAAATAAACTGGGTGCAGTGGTCCATGTCTGTAATCCCAGTGGCTGGGGAGGTGGAGGCAGGAGGATCACAAGTTTGAAACCAGAGGTAGTCTGTGTAATTTAGCGAGACCCTGTCTCAAAAAAGTAAAAAAAAAAAAAAAGTGGGCTGGGCATGCAGCTCAGTGGTCCTGCACTTGTAAAGCATGCAAGCGCGAGGCGCCCTGGGTTCAACCCCCAGTACTGCAAAAAAAAAAAAAAAAACCATCACATAAGAAAATATATTAAGGAAATGAAAACCAGATTTCTCACTGTTAGAGAGATAAGTTACAAATAGGAAAAGAGGAAGTTGTGGTGTGAAATTGCAATAGGAGATACATGTGCAAACTCATGCTTTTCAATAGATAAAGAAATAGATGTAGCTGTGACTATATTGTTAAGGGTTGTTCATTGAGAGGAGAGGAAAGACACCTCAACAGCAACAAGTGTAACTAGAGTGTCTCTTCTAAATGTTGTTTTTCTTTATAAAGAACCTTGGAAAGATGACTGATTCCAGAGATAGGATGAAAAAGAGCATAAAATAAACTTGGAATAACTTCTTGGGCCAAAATGCAAAGAAGGGCTCGAAGGAAGAGGGGAACCATGTCAGAGGTTCTCAAAAACCAACTTGAATGGACTCCCACTAGCAAGATCAAGGACAATTTGAACATCACAATAAACTGTAGTAACAGATTGTATAATCCATCAAATGATATAGAAACCCAGAAGTCCATATAGATATAAATAATTAAATGTACAAATGGAAACGGTGGTGAGAAATAGATTGTTTACAACATTTTGAATTATATCCCCACAAAATACTTATTGATGACAAAGAGAGGAAAGACCAATATTACCATGGAGAAATCTGGACAGTATACCCTTTTCACTGGTATTTTCAAGTCATCAAAATGAATATCATCAATAACGGCATAAGTGAGAATCATGTGCCACCTGATGGGAGGGAGATACAGTATCACTTTTGTGATATTCCTTCCATGGTACATAGCTTGAATCTAATGAGGTAGAAGTATCATATAGACTTAAATTGGAGGACATTCTGAAAAATAGAAGTGGCCTGTAATCTTTAAAAATGGCAAGGTCAAGATGGAGGCTGTGGTGTCCACCTGTAATCTCAGTTACTGGGAAGGCTGAGGCAAGAGGATCACCAGTTCCAGACCAGAGTCAGCCTTCACAGCTTAGTGAGAAATAGAAATAGAAAGAGAAAAGGGAGCTAGGATATAGTTTAGAGAAGGAAAGCTTGCCTAGCCCTGGATTCAATACCCCCAGTGCTGGGAAAACAAACAGCAAACAAACAAAAAAATGCCAAGGTCATAAATACCATGGGAAAATTGAGGGATCAATTCAGACTAGAAGAACTAAAAGCAACCTGTATTCCAAACCATATCTTTTTGCTATAAAAATTATTGAAACTGATGAAATTGGAACAAAGTGTAAGGATTTAATGAAAGTGATTAATGTCAACATCAGAATTAACATCTAACTAAGGTTAATATCAAAGTTCACATCAGTTGTAACTTTCTGACTTGATAATTGTATTGTGGTTATTTTTCCTTGTATTGTGGTCAGGATTTTCTTGTTGAAATATACACTAAAGGATTAAAGGGTGATGGTACATCTTACTCAAATTTTTCATTAAAAATTTTTGTCTGTAATCCCAGTGACTTGGGAGGCAGAGGCAAGAGTATTGCCAGTTTGAGGCCTGCATAATGTGGCAAGATCCTGTCTCAATATAAAAAAGGAAGAAGAGACTATGGATGCAGCTCAGTTGTAGAGTGCTTGTGAAGTATTAGTCAAGGCCCTGGGTTTAGTCACCCAGTACCATTAAAAATGTTGTCCTTATACTTTCTATTATTCTGTAAGTTTATGATTAGTAGGTTTGTGCTGATACTAAAAAAATTAGAAACATGCAATGAACACTTGAATAACAATACCCGCAGCACCCAATAAAAGAAAGAAGTAGCTTTCTGAAGTCCACTCCTTCTTTCCTTCTCAGGGACTTGACTTCAGCTGTTTCCCTTCTTTAACCT
>VMDO01004120.1:0-130345 GCA_007922755.1 Pedetes capensis
GGGAATGTAAAACATGAGGTTAAGCAACAGATAAAAAGCAAACAAACAAACCAAAAACCCAGCAAAACCATCCTAAAGGAGGATATATATATAAAACCATCCTAAAGGATATATATATATATATATAAAATATATATAAACATATATATTGAATTATATATATTATATATAAACATATATATTGTATTTATATATTAAATATATACAAACATATATAGTATTATATGTATTATATATATACAAACATATATAGTATTATATGTATTATATATATATAAAACATATATGTATTTTTTTTACCAAAACAGTAAATGATATCCTGTTTTGTCTGTATTGAGAAGTGCTCTCATATGAAACGTCAGTGTCAAAGCGTAGCCATTGTGAACTTAATTAGATAAATCATCAGATATGAACACACAGAAAGGCATTTTAGTAAGAACTTGTGTAAGCATGGTAGTTTTAAATTCTCTAGCCTCCTGTCTGTGAAGTGAGTGCCAGACCTAGATATCTTTAATACAAAAACTTCTAACTCTAATCTCTTTAGAACAATTTTTAATTTATATATCCTCTTTCTGTATCATATTTTAAAATGACAGTTTCATAAAACATTATCTTCCCAGAGTTCCATGTAATTTTTAGTAATATTACACCTACACCTTCCCACAAATTAAAGATGAAAAATTAGTGTATCATAACACCTTGAAAACTAATCCCTACATAGTTTCCAAACAACAGTTATCAAATTAGAAGATAAATATGTATGATGTTACATTTATGTTCATAAAACTTCTTGAAGATAACGAGGGTAATATCACCTCACTGTAATAGTTGGGCTAACAAGTTGATGGAATATGATGGAGCTGGAAAGACCAGGGCACGAGTCAGGCACATCTACATCTTCAGTGTGACATCTTTACTTTTCAACACTTTAAGGAGGTCTTCTGCAACAACATATCCCGATGCAGTGCGTCTTTTGATTTCTTGACTGCTGCTTCCATAATTGTTGATTGAAGAACCAAGTAAAGCAAATCTGGGATAACCTCAACCTTTTCTCCCTTATCATGAAATTGCTTAGTGTTCCAGTTGTAAGGATTTTTGTTCTCTTGATGTTGAGTTGCAATCCACACTGAAGGCTCTTTCTTGATCTTCATCAATAAGCGTTTCAAATCCTCTTCAGTTTCCGTAAGCAAAGATGTGTCATCTGCATAACTCAGGTTGTTAATGAGTGTTCCTCCAATCCTGGGGCCACATTCTTCTTTGTAAAATCCATCTTTTTGGATGATGTGCTCAACCCAAAGTTTGAAGAGGTACAGTAGAAGGATACAGTCCTGATGCACACTTTTCTTGACTTTAAACCAGGCAGTGTTTCCTCGTTCTGTTCTAATGGCTGCCTGACCATCCAGGAAAAGATTCCTCATGAGTACAATTAAGTATTCTTTTATTCCTATTATTTGCAATATTACCCATATTTTGTTGTGATCTACGTATCAAGTGCCTTTGCATAGTCAATAAAGCCTAGATGACATCTTTCTGGTATTCCCTGCTTTCAGCCAAAATCTATTCGATATCAGCCATAATGTCCCTGTTCCATGCCGTCTTCTGAATCCAGGTTGATTTTCCTGCAGTTCCCTGTCAACATACTGCTGCAATTGCTTTGGAATAGTCTTAAGGAAAATATTACCTGCATGTGGTATTAATGATGTTGTTTGTGAATTTCTTCATTTGATAGGACCCCCTTTATTGAGAATAAACACAAATATGGATCTCTTCCGGTCAGTTAGCCAAGTAGGCGTTTGCCAAATCTCTTGGCATACACAAGTAATCGCCTCCAGTGCTACGTTACATCGTTGAAACGTCTTTCTTGGTGTTCCATCAATTCCTGGAGCCTTGTGTTTGGCCAGTTCCTTCAAAGCACCTTCCACTTTGTCCTTCAGTGCTATTAGATCCTCATCTTATACAACCTCTTGAAATAGTTGGTCATCCACAAATTCTGTTTCATGTGATGACTCCTTGTATTCCTTCCATTTTCTTTTGATGTTTCCTGAATAATTTAATATTATCCCTGCAGAATCCTTCACTATGGCCAATTGAGGCTTGATTTTTTTCTTTAATTTTTAAGCTTGAGAAAAACAGTGTATATTCTTCCCTGTTGGCTTTCTATCTCCATCTCTTTGCACACATTATTATTATATTTGATTTTGCCTTTTCGAGCTGTCCTTTGAAATCTTCTATTAGTTCTTTAACCTCCCCAATATATTTTAAATGTTCGTACAGTAACAAATGACAAATGTGGTGGGTCCTGGGTATGTTAATTAGCATGAATCGATTCCACAATGTGTACACAGATCACATCTAACCCCATAAATATATGCAGTTATTGTTGCTGTTGTTGTTGTTAGGTGCCATCAAATTGGTGTCTGCCTCATAGTGACCCTATGTACAACAGGCAAAACTATTGTTACTTCTCTGCTATTCATAGGGTTTTCAATGTCTTATTGTTCTTTGGGAGTGGGTTGCCAGGTCCTTCTAAGCCCACAACACCTGGTGTTCTCAGGCAGTCTCCCATGCAAGTACTAACCAGGCCCAACCCTGTTTGGCATCTGGGATTGGACACCACAGTGGTACAGCTGCAGGCAGTTATTATATATAAGATTGTTTTATTTCTTTTTCATCAAGTTCCTTGTTGATATGTAAAATGCTACTGCTTGTGCATGTTGAAAATGATCATACACTTGAAAAAGCACACCCTTCATATATTAATTTATTGTGTATGACTTCTTAAAGTTATATATATTCCCTGCTTCTAAGTGCATCACTGTTACTACAACTACCTAAAAATTATAATCCATGACCAATGTTATTTGGAGAGTAAAAATTCTTAATTATGTAGGTTAAAATTAAGTTTACCAGATAAGCGTTTTTATATCTAAACACACAACACAATTGACTGCTCTGTGTATGTGCTAAAATATGTACATTCAGAAAACAAATTATGAAACTGTGTTCTTCCTCAAACATTTGCAAGTTTATTTTTTGGTGGATTAAAATGATATATTGGCTGAATTTTTATGATCTGCTAATTATTTTGGTGATTTTCTAAAGTCATACAGAACTGCATATTTTCATGAGTTTGCCATATATTCTGTGAGCCTTTATTCTTTCTCTAAAATCCCCTACCTTTGCCACTGGCTACTTTTTTCACAAATGTATAATTTTGCACATTTTTAATTAACTTTTCTGGAAAATATTATTTGGCAACATTCTCTTCACATATTCTTTTCTCCTTGTTGTTGTTAGGTGCTGTAGAGTCAATTCTGACTCATAGCAACCCTGATAGGGTTTTCAATGGCTAATTGTTCCGGGATTGCTTCCGAAGTGGGTTGCCATGTCCGTCTCCCATTTTTGCAGTGCGGGGGATCACACCTGGGTCCTCAGAGAGTGAGGAGCATCACTCTACCAACCGAACTGACCCTCAGCTCAAGGTTTTCAATGGCTGATTGTTTCAGGAGTGGGCTGCCAGGCCCTTCCCCCAAACCTACAGGCCCCAGTATTCCCAGGTGGTCTCCCATCCAAGGACTAACCTGGCTGACCCTATGTAACCACCCATATCTGACGGGATCAGACTCTACAGGGGTATGACCACAGGCTCTTTTCTCCTGCATATGTTAAAGAATTCAGCTCCAGGTGCCTTATGACTTCTATGCCTTAAAAAGTACAGACAATTTGCTTGTTTTCCCAGAGAAACAGGCAGGCAGCCAAACCTTGCCACCAAAATTAGTCCCCAATTTAGTGCTCGATGTCATTTCACAAGGACTGGAATGAAAAATGAGACATCGGGCATGTTAACTCTGAGGAAAATTATCACTTCACCTTGTATAGGGCGTCTTTACAGGATGAAATCAGAGGAGATAAATCATCTCGCCCTGTGACAGATACGCCTGTCATTTGGGGAAAGATGTCCCACAGCGAGAGGTCAGGCACTGTCTGAGCTTCCCTCAGGTTATGACTAGATGCATTTTATGCCTCAAAATAATTATAGGACTTTTAAAATAGAGATGATCTATGTGGAGCACACACCCCAGGTCAGTGTTCCTGAGTGACATTTTAAGCGTGTGTATATAAATACAAATAGAAATGCACACACGTTTGTGAGCTGGGTGAACTCTTGAAATGATCATTGAGTCAAGACTGAGGCTTGATTTTTCCCCTTCAGTTTTTGAGATTGAGAAAAACAGTGTGTTCTTCCCTGTTGGTTTTCTATCCCCATCTCTTTGCACACATCATTATTATACTTGATTTTGTCTTCTTGAGCTGCCCTTTGAAATCTTCTATTAGTTCTTTAACTTCCCCAGTATTTTAAATGTTCTTACTGTAACAAATGACAAATGTGGTGGGTACTGGTTCCACAATTTGTACACACATCAGATCACATCTAACCCCATAAACATATGCAGTTACTGTTGAGTTACTGTGTGCAGGCATTGCGGTGGTCTGTAGTGATAAAGTAATGAAAATAAGGTTTGCATGTATATCTGTATACAGTCTACATAATCTATATCTATGCCACTGTAAATCTATTATTCACTGTATCTACAAGAGAAATAAAAAACAAATGGGATGTGAAATGGTAAAAGATGAGGCATATCGAATGTTTATCAAAGTGGTTTCTGACTCAGGTTTTTAAGGTCCAGCTTCTTTCTTGAGGTCTGACACATGATGGTTCACATGCGCCCCTTCCTCAAACATCGTGGTCTCCCTCGGCCATGCTTCCACAGATATTCCTCTATCTACTTCCAGATTATTCCCAAACTCCTTTCATTTGAGATTTAAAAATCCTCTGGGTGCCCTGGCACACTCCTGTCATCCCAGTGACTCAGGAGGCTGAGGCGGGAGGATCACGAGTTCACGGACAGAGGAAGCCTGTATAACTTAGACCCCATCTCAAGATAAAAAACAAAATAAAAACGGAATGGAGGTGCAGCTCAGTGGGGCACTGGTTGAGTGCTCTGGGTCCAATCCTCCAGTACCACATACACATGCAAGAAAAGATCTTCCCTACTCACTCTATAATATTGAAAGAAGGGGTTTTTTAAATTTTCATCAAATATTTATTAGTCACCTAATATCATGTACTTCTCTATGATGTCTTTATCTTTCTTTATGTGAATTATTTTATTTCACCATAAAAGTTTTGGAGGAACTGGCTTTATGTTTGAAGGACAGCAGCTTTACCCCTCAAATTCCCTAATGTCAACGTCATGGCCCCCAAACCTGCAGCAAAGGAGAACAGTTCAGTATAATGTAGAATCCTCTGAAATAGAAGAGGAGAGCATTCTTCATGTGGTAAAAGTATGTTGATGATTACATCATTCTTGGAGGCCTCAGTGGATCCTGTGTAGAGGCTTTGTCCACACAGAACCATAGCCATGCAATTCCCTCATAGTCACAAGGCCATGAATATACAGCATAATGAAACATTTATGACCATTATGGGTGGAGGCGATAATTAGTAAAAGTTAGCAAGTTTGGAATTTATCCTGTATTTGCAGATCAGCAGGAAAAAAATGTTTGCTGTTAATTTCAATAGCAGTTTTCATAAATGGGACTAATGCCAACAGGGCAAAAGTTCTATTGCTTTAAGACCGCTTTCTATATATGATGTTTTAGCAAAACTGATACCGCTTTGCAGCATTCTGCAATTAATATTTCACTGACAGTTTACATCCTTGCCTTAGAGAAACATGCATTCTAATCGAAAGCCCATCTATCTGGAAGACTGATCTAATATGCAGATTGGATCATTGTATGATTTTTTGTTTTTAAGAAAAAGGTCGTTGTTTGGTATCCCCTAGTTTCAGGAAGCCTGAAGCCATAGCGCTGTGGCATCGGATCCCATCAGATCTTAGAAGCTAAGGAGGGCCAAGCCTGGTTAGTACTTGGATGGGCGGCCACCTAGGAACACCAGGTGCTGTAGGCTTGGGAGAAGGACCTGGTAACCCACTCCCAAAAATCAATCCGCCATTGAAAACCCTATGAACAGCAGAGAAACACTGACAATAGTGTTTCACCTATGAGGGTCGCTATGAGTCAGACACCAACTCGATGGCACCTAACAACAACAGACAATTTCAGGAAACATACCAAAATTTCCTCATTCTGTGCCTGTGTACATGAGGACTAATTGACCACCTTGCCAACCGCATTTCTTTTCAAGGCCAGAGAAAGAGTTCTCTTTCCAGTATTACCACATGCGGCTCTAGCTACTTAACTTACTCATGGCTCATCTATGATAGTGTTTAGATCGAAAGAAATTTATTGTTCAATTCTTATTAATCTTTCTCTGTATCCCTATAATTTCACAACAACTGGTATTTTATTTCCTTTGGCATAATAACCCTTCCCACCCGAGGAATCTGCCATTTCCTGGCTGAAAGGATCAAACTTTCTCAGTGTCTTGCACAGAATCTTAGTTTAACTTTACATAATATTGTTGTTGTTGTTAGGTGCCGTCGAGTCGGTATCCGACTCATGGCGACCCTCTGTACCACAGGGGAAACACGATTGTCAGTGCTTCTCTGCTGTTCATAGGGCTTTCAATGGCAGATTGATTTTTGGGAGGGGGTTGCCAGGTCCTTCTCCCAAGCCTACAGCACCTGGTGTTCCCAGGCGGTCTCCCATCCAGGTACTAACCAGGCCTGACCCTGCTTAGCTTCCGAGATCTGATGGGATCGGATGCCACAGGGCTACAGCTGCAGCTACATAATATAGTTGCTGTATTTCACTTACACATGTACTCATCTGTCCCTATTATTTTCATGTGACATTCTGTAACCTTACTTGGTGATTTCTTTGGCACAGATATATTTTAAGAACCATGCCATAGTCTTATCTCCAGAGGTTTTGATTGGATAAGCCTTAGTTTAGTCCTGAGTCATAAATTGAAGGGAAGAAAAGAAGCAAAAGAAAAAAGGAAGGAAGAGTCAAACAATTATTAGAGCGTGGCTAACTGTGGAATATTTAGAACTACCCTTGTGAAGGAAATTCTGTTATCCTAGTGCACTGCTTTGTTTTTGGAACATTAGAAGAGAAAAATATCTAAAAAGTAGGCATAAAGCTTGATTCACAATATGAAACGTGAGAAAATGTGATTCTGCTTCAGGCAAAGATATTGAAAATATTATATTATCTTATTCCATGACTTTATTTACATCTCTGTGACCAGCAGTGCATATCATCCTTGTTATTTTCAAATGTACCTTAATAGAGCATGGTAATTTGGAACACCAGTTCTTTAATGAGACCTTGCAAGGACACAGTGGTCAAAGGCTTTAGGAGAAGCTGGGATAAGGCCGGCTGAGGTTTCTCCCTCCCTCAGAATCCAGGGAGTTCCCCAGCACAGGGCGCTCAGGCCTCCAGTCCTGCCCTAGCCGTCCTTGAGCAAGTTGGTGTCTCTCTGCTTACTCGGCAAAACTCACCTGTTCAGGAGCCGTGCCCCTGGAGTTCTGCCCTCTGTGTTGATTGTTGTTGTTGTTAGGTGCCGTGGAGTCATGTTCCACTCATAGCGACCCTCATAGGGTTTTCAATGGCTGATTGTTTTATCAGGATTGCCTTGGGGGTGGATGACCACGTCCTTCTCCCATCTGTGTTGATTAGCAGCATATTAATAAATTCAGAAGTACACCAGGGGCTTGAGTGGAATACATTCCTAATCCCACTCTTATCACCCTGTTTATATTTTAATAATTTCTGGAATTACAATTGTTGTTGTTGTTGTTGTCGTTGTTGTTAGGTGCTGTCGAGTCATGTCCAACTCATAGCGACCCTCACAGGGTTTTCAATGGCACATTGTTTCGGGATTGCCTTGGGAGTGGGTTGCCACGTCCTTCTCCCATTTTTGCGGTGCTGGGAATCGAACTCGGGACCTCAGAGACTGAGGAGCAGCTCTCTACCAACTGAGCTAAATCCCAGCCCACAGAATTACAATTACTTAATGGAAATCAGGGACATTAATGACAGTCATTTTGAAAGAGATAGGCTTCTGTGTTCTTTGAGAAGAAAAACTAAATTGACAGTCACCAAAAACTCTGTGTGTGTGTGTGTGTGTGTGTGTGTGTGTGTGTGTGTGTGTGTGTATCCACAACTAGCCACAACTGAAATGTGGCTTAAATCCTCTTGATTACTAATGTTTCCAGAGAGAATGAGATCAGTTTTAAGTCACCTGTTTTATAGGATTACTCAGAGTTTCATAGAGCTGAACATTGACTGTTCTGCATGCTCAGTGTTTATTTTGGCAAGAGCAGAGCAGAGCTTGGTAGGTGGTGCAATTAAGTGCCTGCTACTGTGTAGCCACTTTATAGAAGTAAAATTTAATCCAATACCAAGGTAGGAAACATTAAAATGTCTCCATTAACTTAGCATTAACTAACTAAGAATATGAATATTTTTAATATAGAAAGCTCCAGGGTCCATTTTATAAAAGTTGTTTAAATGTAACAACAATCAACATAAAATAGATTATAACATAAAAGGCATGCAGATCATGCTAATAAACCATAAAATGTAATTATGACATAACATAGTATAAGACCAAATGTTTCAAAATCAGGAACATAAATTAACTTAACATATTCTAAAATTAACATTCTACCAGGCTACTATGGGTTTATCTTAATCACTATCTTAAAGATAGTCCAACAGTCTGTTTAATTACAGCTACTCAGTAAACATTAATACAGAAAATGTATTGATTTAATTCTGTTTTGCTGAAGCCATGATATCAAACAAAGCATGTCTTACAAGCAGAAAATGAAAAGAAAAAATGCCTGAAATTGTGAAATAGTATCTATAATCCTTTGATCAAAAATATATTATCTGTTGGTGAGAAGTAAATTTGTTTGCTGAAAACATACAAAAGTAACAAGAAACTGTAACTCTACTGCTCGAAATTTTAACCCTTAGCATATCAGTATTCACCTTAAGCTTGGATGGGAGACCGCGTAAAACCACCAAGTGCTGTACAGGCTTGGGAGAAGGACTCAGCAACCCACTCGCCCCAGAAAACCAATCAGGCATTGAAAACCCTATGAATAGCAGATAAGCACTGACAATAGTGTTTTACCTGTTGTACATAGGGTCGCTATGAGTCATGAGTCAGACACTGACTGGACAGCATCTAACAACAACATTCACCTTAAGAGAGATTTTTTTTTAAGTTGCTTTTTTATTTGTTTTTTAATGTTCTCAGAAGTACCATAGCCAGGTTATTACAACTTCCTTTGGCACGTGGTAATCACACATTTCATCGCTAAGGTCATTTTGGTACTATCAGCTCTTATTAAGTCTTAAAAACTGTTTCTTCTCACATCTCTCAGTTCATATTCTTCAATGCACCACTGCAATGTAAAGCTATAAGCGCACAGCTCCCCTGTGATACGGGCCAACTTGCCTCAACATAAAATGACTCTTGAAACGAGATAAATATTTGTTAAAATTATTAGTCCAGAAAATAGCTTCTATTTATTTGAGTGCCAATCAGGAACTGGAGTTCCAGAGCCAAACATTGTATTAAATAAAAATTTATTTGACTTGCCGTGTTACAGCATCCAAGTCTATATTTCAATTCATTACCAAAATTCTTACCAATTAAACTCAGTCTTAAAATTATTTAAGTTGCAAGTACTGAATAAAATAATCTATACAGAGAAGTTTATCTCTACACAGAAGAACCAAGAAAATGCTTCACTTTATTGGAGGTTTTCTCTGGAACAACACTTACACATCTTATGTGAAAATTTTCAACTTTTACTTCCTGTCAGTATTACAATTTCTTAAAGTGAAAATGCACACCTACAATTTTTAAAAATTATTTGTGTCTAACAAATGTGTTTTTTTAAAACTTCACACTTAACAACAATTTAAAATTAATCACTTTTAGCTAGGGTGTTTTAGGTTTCAAATAATAGAAATTAAATTGAACTAGTTTAGAGTAAACAGAATTTTTTTTAAAGTACAGTTATTTAATATTAGGACAGTAAAGAGTTTGACTTTATGAAAGACTGTAAACAGCATTATCAGAAGCAGAATATGAGAGTTTTATTTCCAAATCTAAGTTGGTCCCTAGAATAAAAGCAGACAATGTTCTACATTATTAACATGATAAAACCAAAACCAAAACAAACAAACAAAGGTGGAAGTAGAAATTAGTTCTCTCCCCTCCCTCCCTCCCTTCCTTCTGCTCTCTCTCTTTCTTTCTCTCTCTCTCTCCCTCTCTTTCATTTTTCTTTCCTTTCCCCTGTCTTCCCCTCCCTTGATAGAAGTACTCAATTTCCAGGGATGCATCTCTGACTCATCATGGATCAGGGGTTCTTCCACTTCCTCTTCCATGGACAACTCCAGTGTGGCCTCATCTTATACCAATAAAACACATTTCACCCTTGGTGTATACATGTGCTCATAAAACTGATTTATTTCTACACCAGAACTAATGAAGAGAAATGGGACTGATTTTCTGGGCTGAAATTTATTCTAATAGAATTATAGAAAACTGCAAATCATAAAGTTTATGAAAAGGAAAAATAAACAGGAAACGGGGGTGTAGAAAACAGACATAGTATAGATTATAGATTCTACTCACAGTGAAACTTGTCTCTAAACCCAGCTATGACATTTTCGTGCACAGAAATTTATTTTTCTAAGCATTATTTCCTCAAATGCATAGAAATAATGTGCAACTCATAAAATTCTTTCACAGATTAACTATTACACTGTGTATAAGTCATCTAACATAACACATCTAATGTAACACATCAAAACAGCTAGTCTTGCCAATGGTTCTGGTCCCTACCTACATAAGAAAGAGTATGTGCCATTAAAATATGGGTCAGCATTTTTAGAAAGAGTTTTTTTTTAGAAGTGCATTAAAGTGGAAGAGAAATAGAAAGGTAGAGAAAGGTAAGGCAAATATGGCTGTACATAACATTATCTATAATTGTGTGAAAGAAAACCAGACCTGAAATGTGAAAGATCCATTGTGGAATGTCATTTTTTCCCCTTTATCTTTAGTGGTTTTATATTTTAAATGGTCTTGAAAAGAAAGATTGATGAGATTAGAAAAAGCATACTGAAATTTCTGACACTCGAAGGTTGTGAAAATTTAATAGAGAAAAATATTCCTTAAAATTACAGTCCACCATATGTAAATATTATCTGAAGCAATTATGTAGTTCCCATTATAGTATACAGTATTTTATTGTTTTCTGAAATCAATTTTGATTCTTTCTAAATTCTTCAAATATGATTTTCTTCATATGCAATTTAGTTACCTCAAATGCTCCCATTTTCCTAAGAGAACTAAAGTTGTATGACAAAAACTCATTGGAATCAAAATCTTCCTAGCAAAGGAAATAATCAACACAAGGAAGAGGCAACATACTGAGAGGGGAAAATATTTGCAAAGTCAATTTCTGGCACAGGATTAATATCCAGAATACATAAGGAGCCCAAACAACTCAACAGCAGAAACAAATAATCTGATTTTAAAGTGAAATTAAAAAAATATTTATCAAAAGAAAACATATAAATGGCCAATGAGTATATGAAAAAAACACTAAGCATCACTCACCATTAGAGAATGGAAAATAAAACCACAGTCCAGTTAGAATGCCTAGTATTAAAAAGACTAAAGATAACGAGTGCTGGCAAGGATGTGGAGGGAAGGGAACACGCTTGCATGTGCTAGGTGAGAAGGTAGCTGAGCAGAAACTCTGTAAAAAACATTATGGAGGTGCCTCAAAAATTAAAAACAGAATTACTGTATGGTCTAGCAATCCCATTACTGGATTTATATCTCAAGAAAATAAACAAGTATGTCAAAGAGACATCTACATTGACACATTTCAGCTCTATTCACAGTAGGCAAAATTTGTTGTTGTTGTTGTTGTTGTTGTTAGGTGCCGTCAAGTCGGTGTCCGACTCATAGTGACCCTGTGTACAACAGGCGGAACACTATTGTCAGTGCTTCTCTGGTCGGTAGGGCTTTCAATGGCAGATTGATTTTTGGGAGTGGGCTGCCAGGTCCTTTTCCCAAGGCAAAATATGGAATCAACCAAAGTATCTACCTACTGATGAAGAAAATCTTGGATGAGGAAGATGTGATCTATACACATAATGGGGTAGTCTTCACCATAAAAAAGGATGAGGTCCTACCGTCTGCTACAACATCAATGGCACTGCAGATCGTTATATTTGAGGGGAAGGAGCCAAATCAGGAAGAAAAAGAAAAGTACTGCATGATCTCTGTCTCTTGTTGAATGTATAAAAGTTGATTTTATAGATGTTGCCAGGAGCACAGCAGTGGTCACCAGAGGCTGGGGAGGAGACGGAGGAGAAATGGGAAAAGGTTGGTTAATGAGTACTGTGTTAGTCATTTTGAGTTGCGCAGACAAAATACGTAAGAAAAGCAACTTACAAGGGAAAGGCTCCTTTTGGCGTGTAGTTTCAGAGCTTTCAGTCCACGCAGCTGATTGCCTTGCTTGAGGGCTCTGGCGAGGAGGACACCAGACAGGATGGAGTGCGGAGCAGAGGTATCCACGCCACGGTGGTCAGGGAGCAGAGGGGAAAGAGAGGGCTGGGGGCGAGGTAGAGCCTTCGAGGCTGTGCTCCCACTGAGATACTTCATCTAGACACTACCACCCAATTTTCCACCACTTCCCAGTAATACCACCCAACAGTGACTCTGCCAGTGGGTTAACCCAATCACAATCCAGAGCTCTTACGATCCAGGTACTTCCCCCAAACCCATGAGCTGGCAAAAGGACTTTTACCACATGAGCCTTTGGGGGACATTTAAATTCAAACTTTAATAGGCACTAAATTTTGATTGGGCTGAGGTTTAGCTCAGTTGGTAGAGTGCCACACTACTCTCTGAGGACCCTGGTTTGATCCCCAGCACTACAAAAACGGGAGAAGGACATGGCAACCCACTCATGAAGCCATCCCAAAACTATCAGCCATTGAAAACCCTTTGAGGGTCACTATGATTCAGACCAGACCTGACAACACCTAACAACAACAAATTATAATTGGATTAGAGAAGTAGTTTCTGGTGTTCTATTGCATGGCAGGATCACTGCAGAGACCAATGGTGTAATGTATATTTCAACAAAGCTAGGAGAAGGGATTTTGAGTATTTTTACTACAAAGAAATGAAAAGGGTTACAATTACTTTTATTTCAATATTATACAATGTATGCATCTATTAAAATACCACAAAGTATACCATAAGTATGTATAAATTTACATGCCAGGTATAATAACTAAATATAAATAAAAATTATCCCAAAATAAAATGTTTAAAAATCAAAATAAATTCAAAATATATGTCAAATGCCATAAAAATGTACAAGTTTGCCAGCCTCGGTATGCAGGAATAAGTGAGAAAAATAGAATAAAGAGGAAGGCATGGAATTGGCATCTACACATATATGACCTAAAGGAAATTTGTCTATCCTATATTGAAACCATGCATTATACAAACTGATGAAAAATGCAGACATAATTTCTAAAGTTAAATGTAATAATATTTTGAGTTTATTTTGTTTAAAAATGAGCTTTATGCTAATTATGTAAAGGAAAGTGTAACAGTTATCCTGGAAATATTTTAAAAATTGTAATGCCTTGGATTTATTAAAAATCTAAATTATCTTAAAACATGGAATTTCCATATAATATAATATACACTGTTTCATATCTCACAAAGTTAATGTAAGGAAGAGTGCTAGATATGAGAGAGATAAACACTGGCAATAAGAAAGATTATTATGCTTGAAAAATGTTAGTGCCCCTTTTGAATATCCATGTCAGCTTTCATTTTAAGCAGATGTAAATGTGTCAAGATTATTTGTCTTCAGACACGATTATTTTTCTTGAACTAATAATTAGCAGGCACGGAACTGTATTTATGCAAACCATCTATTTATTTTGATGCTTTACCAAGACAGTATTAGAAAAAAAGAAGCCTCAGACACTTCTATTATAATAACAGATGTCTTATGGGATGAGAAAATGTCCAGGTTGCAATATTCTCATAACGGTTTCTAATGTGTTACAGCAGGGTATGATTTCTTAAGAATCAGATGAAATTCTTTTCCATATAGATTGCATTTTTTCACTGCCCCAATGTGTTTTAACCAAATGGATAGGGTCATAAATACGTTCACATGAATGGCAACAGTATCATAGTTAGATAGAAAAATGTACTGTGATGAGTGAAAACTAATCTCAGATACATTGCAAGTGCTTTTTGGTATTGTAACGGTTGTCCCTGCATAGCACACAGTAAATTGTGCAAACTATCAACCCTACCTATAGATTTACTAAGCTGTGTATTCTTTGAGAAGGCAGAAAATTTATAGAAGCACAGTAGGCAGGACAATTTAACTTCCTGGAGATTTATTGGTCCCCAAATTCCCTATGTGATTTCTTAAGAAAGGAAACCAAATGCTCTTGCCCTTCTGCGTAATTGTGAATTCACTAGTGATCACTGTATATATCTCCAATTAACTAATAAATAGACTCATGATATTCTCAAATTAAAACCAGAGGAAATGCGTACACAGTATTGTTAACTGAGGAAAAATATGTGTATTGACAAATTCTCATGCAGTTCTTTTAAGTTATTTGATGTTTCAAACCCGGAAACTCCTTTAGAATTAAATTTGTAATGGTGTCTTGTTATTTAATATTATTTTACTTTTCCTTCCTTCCTTGTCTGTTTTTATTATTTATTTTTATGCTTATGTCTTTGCCTTACTAGGAGATTAAACCTAAAACCTTGCACATACTTTCCAGGTGCTCTGCCACTGAGCGGTACTGTCAGCCCATTTCTTATTTTTTTATCTGAGACAGAGTCTCACTGAATTATGCAGGCTGCCTCTGGCCTCAAACTTGGGATCCTCCCGCCTCCACCTCCGGAGTTGCTGGGATTACAAGTGTGCACCAGAGAGCCCCGCTTCTCATCTGTTTTCAAGTAGGTTTTTAGAGTAGCATTCAAAACCAATTGAACAGGGAAATGAATGTTTGCAGAGACAGAAAAGGAAAGAAAAGCTTTGTTCAGAGCAGCTGCAGAAGGGAATAGAGGGCAAGAAGTAGTCCAACAGCCCTGAATAAAACAGAAACAAACAACCGGAGGCACAGGCGGTAAAGCTGAGGCATATTACCACCACCATACAGACTCCAAGTTTCACTGTGGAACCTTCTAAAGTGAATTTAATAGTGGCCGATTAGGCTTTAAGACAGGAAAAGGGTTGTTTCTAACGTTTCTGATATGATAGTGTATTCTCAAATACAGACACGGCTTCCTCCTCCTTTCCCTCCTGCTGATTGCCCTCAGGAAATTTCACTGCTCATTAGCACCTTCACCAGAGAAGGGGCAGGGAGATAAAGAAGATAAAACAAGAGTCAGTCAATTACTGTTCTCATTAGGGGCTCTGGCAAAAGAAAAAAAGAAGATGGTGGGCGGAGTCTGATTCTAATAGCGGGATAGAGATGTGGGGATTATCCAAGGTATTCTACTGTCCAAATCACCCTGCTCCCCAAATATCAGAGATAATTGCATGTTGACTATGTTATATTTCTGTAGCAATTACGGACTCATTTGCAGAAGGGAAACAAAGCCATCCAGTGAGGTGATTATCTGGGTCGGTGGTTCTCAAACTTGAACTTCTGTCAGAACACCTGCACAGTGGATCTTTTAAAGGCAGTGTCCTTCCCAGCTCCGCCTACAGCATTGTGATTTATTGGGCATAGGTTCCTCCCCAGGAATGTGAATTTCTCATATGAATTTCTCCCAAGTTCCCTCCTGCCTCTCTGCTGCTGCTGCTTTGGGAACCTCACTTCAGAGACCACTAACCTGCGGAGGTCAGAAGATATTACACAGTTGCTCACAATTTTCCTCTTCATAGGCCTCATGAATCCTTCTGGGGTTCCTTAACAGAATTCTGGCATCCCTGACATCGTCTTTGGACTTATCCTAATTTGTACACAGAAAGGGAGCACTGAATTGCTATCCAACCACTACAATCACATCCAAAAAATAATGGCAAAAAGCTCAATATTTGCATATTTGCTTTCAAGTTAATGTTCATTTCACTGCAACACATTTTCAACCCCTAATGGTTAATTTACTTGTTTTGCCTGTTGAGGCAATATGTATCCTTATATTTTCTTTGTTCTAAATCATCCAGGTAGTCTGTTATATTTGAAAAAGAAACATGTAATAGTCTAAAGGAGAAATGTAAAAGTCTCTTCGTCCTCCTTCTCAATGCACAGTCCTAGTCTAGAAACACACCTGTGTATATAGCTCCGCATCTGGAAAGACAGACACTCAGAAGGATAATGGCATGTATTTATATTTTAATATGTATATTAGATAATACTATACTATAATAATATATTCCCATGTAAATTGCTATTGCTTCTTTTAAAGCTAACATTCTGTTGTGGGTGTAGCAGACTCTTCAGTGCCTCTCTTTATCCATTTTTTCCATTTTTTGTTTCTCTTTCTGGTACAGTGGTAAGACTTTAGCTTTCCTTGTGGCCACCCAGAATACATCTTATTATTCCCATCGAGATTTGCCCGTGTAGCCGCGTGAAATTCTGAATCACTGGAATGGCACATGTATACCATATAAAACGTCCCAGAAGTATATTTAGAACATTGAAAAATAGCCACAGAGGAATCACCTGAGAAGCTTTTTGAACCAAAATGCAAGGCCCCCATCTCAGCACTTTGGAAGCAAGAAGGTGGGGTAATTAAGTCCAGGGTGGGGTTTACTTCATTCAGAGCAGTAACCAGTGAGTGTTGCCAGTTTGGTTCAAGGACTTTGAGAATCAGTGCTTGAGAAGAAGATGTGCACTTTTCTATTGCTCCTTTGTCCCTGAACCAAAGACTAAAGTTTTAATCCTAAATTTAAATCTTATTGGCTCCCGTTCTAGTTATATGACCAGGGTAATTAATTTCTCCATTCTTTACTTTTCACAGTTCATTCACAGAGTCAGCAATCCAAAATACCTTGAGCACCCATTGTACGTCAGGTACTCTTCTGGGGACTGAGGAGACACTGGAGCACAATTCATGCATTAATTTTGGCTTGCCAAGATTTAACCAGATAATCCACCCATAGCCCTTCACAGAGTCCCTGGAATACACTGCATGCTCAAAATCAAAGTCAGCTAATGTTGTTGCGGTGCTTGCTGTTTTTGTAGCTTTTGTATTAAATGCAAATACGAATCACAAGTGAACCTGAGCATCTTTAATGAATTTATAAATTTTTGTGGAATATTTTCCATATCATTAGTAAATTTTGCTACTTTTTATATACTTAACTCTGTATAGCATCTGTCCATGTTAAACATATTGATATGGTGTTTACTGTGTATATACCAATTCATTCCTTTTTTGTCATTTGCCTTTAGAATTTCATGTGTTATTTTGCCCAGTTTAAATCATTCATTTTTCTAACTTAACACTTCCAATATTTCTTTTATGAAAACCTTTGCTATTATGCATAAATCACAGTTTACTGCAATATTTAACACTGTGAAACTGAATCTTTTAGTAATGTGTTGTCTTGCTATTCTATTAAATGTTAATGTGTTTAATCGCAAGGTAATCTCCAACTATATTTTTATACAAAGGATTGAACCAAGGGCTTTGCACGTACTTTACATGTGCTCTATCTCTGGGTTACACTCCCACCCAATTTTTTATTTTTTATTTTCAGACAGGATCTCACTAAACTCCACAGGCTATCTATGGCCTGAAATTCACTGTCCCTTGCGTCTGCCTCCCAAATCACTGGGATTATGGATGTGTGCCACTGTACCTGGCCGTACAAAGGGTTTCTCAATACTGTTAATTGGATGGTCTTTCCTGTCAGAATAATTGAAAAGTCAATGGGGTGAGAGAGGTGATGATAAAACTGTGTTGAGCCTTGCGATCTGTTTTATTGACCTCTACCATGAATGCAATGTGGAGTCACTGCATTCTGAGACAGAAAAATGGATGCACTGACTTACAGACATTTTAAGACAAGTTAAATTTGGTTAATCATTCAATGAGGTTTTTAAATTAGGGATATTCAGACTTCTTATATTTTCCTTTATAGCTCTTTTTCTTCATGTTTTCTTAAAAACTCCCTCCCCTAACTTGAGGGCAGATATTTATTGTCCTGTAGGTTTCCTTAACTTTGGATATTATTTTTTTAAATATTTATGCATATTTGCAATAGTATTAGGTAATGATTTAATGTCCACACTTTTCTAAATGTTTCCCAACACTGCTTAGTATTTTGCCTCTAGTTTGGAAGCTGATTTTTATTTATAATAACTTCCCATAAGTTTTTTCTTGTTAACCTTAAGTTTCTACTTCTTTAGAGACCAGCTATACATTTTAAGGCTCAGAGAATCCGCTGTAATTTTACAGCTTTGTGAGCTCAAATGTGCATTTCTCTCTAGAGAGTAACCATGACTTTCATAGTTTAATTAGACTCTTAAATAGCAACACACACACACACACACACACACACACACACACACAGAGAGAGAGAGACACACACACACACACACACACACACACACACACACACACACACACACACACAGAGACACACACACACACACACACATACACACACACACAGAACAACACATTTCAAACCCCTGTATTTACATGAAGGAGTAAACCTTGAGGACCATTCTACCAGAATTGGTCTGATAGAATCATCCTGAGCTTACCAAACAGGCAGAAATCAAAAAGTGTTAGGGATGATGCTGAAAGTTACTGTTTGCTTTGCAGGTAGTAAAACACCCTTCTATCATATGTAAGGGAAGCCTTTTCTGAAAGAGTATTTTTAAACTTCCCTTGAAAGTTTTATAGCCTACCCTATAGCCATCTGGACTCACAGTTTTATTTCTTTTAAATTACTTAATCATTGCCTCTACTTCTAGCACCACAGGGGCGAGTAGGTTTTCTGCTTGAACTCTCAAGAGCCGAGGAAAATCTGAATTCATCAAAAATTGGCATGTTCTCCCTGGAAAATTTTCAAGGGAGTTTCTTCTTTATAAAGTGCCTGGTAGTACTGAAAAGCAGCATCTGTTACTGCTTTCCTTTTGTTTGCTGCATTGTTGAGACTTGGGTGTTTGTTCCTTGTCATTCTGTTGAAGTTTATTGTTTCTTTAATTGAAAGGCCAACAGCTGGCTCTTTTCGTTACACTCTTTTCCCTATATACCATAAAAGTAATCCTTGATTTAAAATGCAGAGGTGCTATTGTAAATAGCTCAGAATTATCTTTCACTTACTTGTAACAGAATATTCTGATGCCCTGAGGCAAAGGAGAGATTAAGTAGTAAAATAACACCCAAATATTAAGGGTAGTTGATATTGTTTAAAATGTATCAATAATTAGCTTCATTCTCATAATGATGAATACATTGTTAAAGGAAGAAGAGCTAAACAACTTATTAAAGTATGAAAGAGAGATGTTCATTGAAAAGAACATGCACTAATATTTGCACTTATTATATTAAGTGGCCAAACCAAAATCTATGCCTATGTATCCAGGATAACATGCTTTGTGACCCATGGGATTTTTTATTTAACAAAAAAGAGAAAAAGATGTTGTCAAAGCTTTCAACTTAACATAATAATTTAGATTGATTAGTAGGAAAAAAAATATATATATATATATACACACACACACATATTGATTAGTAGGAAAAAATATAATTTCCCGTAATGATTTGATAGATCTAGAAGAATAAATTTAATAGCCATCTCCCCATGCCACTCCCTTTACTCCTTTCTTTCTTCTTTTCTTCCTTCTGTTCTTTCTTATTTTACTAATCTTTTTTGTTTGTTTTTATTTATTTATTGCTTTTTTTTTTTTTTTTTTTATAGATCAGGTCTCTCTGTGTAGCCCATGCTGGCCTGGAACTCACTATGTAGACCAGACTGGCTGTGAGCTTGAGTTGATCCTCCTGCTTCTGCTTCCTGAATGATGGAATTATAGGAATAAGCCACCATGCCCAGTATATTAGCTTTTTTTTTTTTTTTTTTGCTTGTGGGAAAAGAGTTTAAAAGTCAAATGAAAACAAATATGAAAGTAGACTTCTCATGATTTATGAAAGAAAAAATCTAGCTTCATATGTTGTAATGAATACTAAAACATGCAAACTACCTTTCATTGAGAATCTAAATACTATTTTGCTACTAGTACAATAATAAAATATTTGCTTCATTGTGTGTAAGTACTGGAAAATACACAAAGGGACAAAGAACAGGAATAGTAACATTTAAAATGAGTTTTTTATTTCTACATAGGAATATATATGTACATATTTTATTGTATTTATATCTATGAAACTCATTTTTGAGGTATTAATATAAATAGTAATGTATTTTGAATTTCAAAATCTCCTTCATTGCTGGCATAAAGAAAAGTGATTGATTTTTATATAATAACTGGATTTTGAAAGCATGGCATAATAGTTTATTAATCCTGGAGGGTTTTGGTTGGTTCAGATTTTCTACATTATCATCATTGCATCTGAGAACGGAGAATTCTGTGTCTTCCTTTCCAATCTGTGTTCCTTTTATTTACTTTTCTTATTTTATTAACCTGGACTTCCTGTATACTGTTGTCAAGCAATTGTGAGAAACCATATCCTTGCGTTGTCCTTGATCTTAGCAAAATGTTTCTGCTTTCTCGCCATTCAGTATGATGTTGGCTGTTGTTTTAATTGTTCTTTATTAAGGTGAGGAAGGACATCTATCTTTCTGGTTTGATGAGAGATTTCATCATGAATCACCAAATATTTTTTCTATATATATTGATATGGTCATGCATTTTAAAAAATTCTCTGGACTGTTGTTGTGATGGGTCATATTAAGCAATTTTTAAGCATTGAACAAGTCTTGCATACATGGGATAAAATCCAATTGCTTTGGTATATAACCCTTTTTATAGAATTTTGGATTCAACTTGCTAATATTTTGCTGAGGATTTGTGAATCTATGTTCAGGAGAGCTATTAGGTATAGTATTTTCTCTTGTAAAGTATCTATCTGGTTTTCATATTTGAGTGACTCTGACCTCAGAGAATTTGTTAAGAAATATTCTGATTCTATTGTCTAGAACAGATTATACAGAGATGGCATAATTTCTTCCTTAAATGTGTAGGCGAATTCACCAGTGAACTCACTTGGACCTAGTGCTTTCTGTTTTGGAAGGTTGTTAATTTATGGTTCTTCCAGATCAGATTATCTATTTCTTCTTGTGTGAGTTTTAACAGATTGCAACTTTCAAGTAATTTGTCTATTTAGTCTAGGCTATGAGTATAGAGTTATTCATAATATTCCTTTATTAACTATCTAATGTCTGTGGGACCTATAGTGAAGGCCCATTATTTATCTTTGATGTCAGCAATTCATGTTCCTTCTAGTTAGCCTCATTGTGACAAGGCCCTAGGAATTAGGATCTCTGTATGAAACATCATGCTAGAAATGAAATGGTATGCCCCAAGAGCCCCAGGTCATTGCCCGGGAGAAAGACTATATAAATATATTTGTGTTCCAGGTACTGGGGCCCACACGTAAAGATCTATGTGCTAATATCGTGGCTTTTGTTTCTTCTCTGTACGTTGTAACACTGCTATGGACAAGGTGGAGACAGACTGAGTATTTTTCTCTCTCCCCAGTTCTGGCCAAAACTGTAAATGAATTCATTTTTCCATTTTTATATAAATTGTCATTTTCTCTTGAGGTGGATGAGCATTTGGATCCAGACCCAGGCTTTATGGCCAGGATCTCTGGAAGCATAATTACAGCCTTCTCGATTTTATTGATCTTTTACAGTAGTGGTTCTTTTGTTTGTTTGTTTGTTTGTTTGTTTGTTATTGTGTTTCTCTTTTGCTTTCTTCTTTACAGTTTGAATGATTTGTGCTTTAGTTTTGATTATTAATTTTCTTCTACTTTGGATTTAATTTATCATTTTTTTCTAATTGCCCATGGTGGAAGGTTAGATGGTTGATTTTAGAGCTTCCTTATTTTTAATACAGTTTATGCATCTAAACCTGCAGCTGTACCACTGTGGTGTCCGATCTCATCAGATCTCGAAAGCTAACCAGGGTAGGACCTGGTTAGTACATGGATGGGAGACCACCGGGGAACACCAGGTGCTGTTAGGGACCTGCCAACCCTCTCCCAAAAAAACAATCAGCCTTTGAAAACCCTATGAATATCAGCAAAGCACTAACAATAGTGTTTTGCCTCTTGTATGTAGGGTCGCTATGAGTTGGACATCGACTCGATGGCACCTAACACCACCACCACCACCACCATTTATTGCACTTAGTAATTTCTACACAGAACTGTAGGCAGGATTCCAGCCTATGCAATTAATTCAAATAAAATAGAAACAAGTTTAAGAAATTTTTGAGACATTTGTACTGCTAAGTGTGAAACTAGCATCTTGGATTAAGAGAAACTATAACCACTCAGTACTTAAAACCGCTTCTTGACCTTCTTATCCTCCACTTGCGGGAGCAGGCTCCTGAGGCTCCTTGGACCATACATTTGTACCTGAGAGTCCAATTAAAGGGAAAAGAAGCAAACAGACTAGAATGATGCGCTTCTGTAGAGGATGAGGCAGAACTGCTCTCTGGGAGGAGAGTCTTAGCATAATCTAACATTTCTGTACTCCCAGGGCAGGAGATTTGGAGTTCCTCCCAACATTTGTCTGTGGTGCTTCAATACTGCCATAAGAAAGGATTCCTATATGGCTCTCATTCTTGCAGAATGTTTGTATTCTGATTATCTTTTGCAAAAACGATCACCTTATGCTGGATTTGTTGAGAGCATGTTGTCTGACTTCTTAGTCTATAGGTCTTTAGTCTTGGACCAAATCTGAGATTATTGTAAGTGCCTGAACATAGAGCATCGTGAGTCCTTCTGTCCACGTTGGGTTTGTCTGCTTAGGAGAGGGGTCAATATATGACACAAATAAAAACAAGTGACGATAATAGAGGGAGAGAATACTTAATTCCTTGGGAGGAGTCTCAAATCTGTGGTAATATCACTTGAGAGACATGGAGCATCTACATTCAATATAACTAAATTGTTTCTCCATGATTTTCACGGCCGGTAAAATGGGAGCTGAAATGTTATATAACATTTCTTAATGAGACTTTATTGTTGTTGTTGTTAGGTGCCGTCGAGTCGTGTCCAACTCATAGCAACCCGCATAGGGTTTTCAATGGCAGATTGTTTCTGGATTGCCATGTCATTCTCCCATTTTTGCAGTGCTGGGAATCAAACTCAGGACTTCAGAGACTGCAGAGTGGCACTCTACCAACTGAGCTAAATCCCAGCCCTGAGACTTTATAGGGTGTGTGTGTGTGTGTGTGTGTGTGTGTGTGTGTGTGTGTATAATGTATTATATATATGTCTCTCTATATATATACACATATATATTCTCTCTCTCTCTCTCTCTCTCTATCTCTATCTCTATCTCTCTCCTTCTACAACCACACTAGCATTTATGATGATAGAGCTTCTATACATTAAGATTCATGATTAAAAATTAAGGCCAAAGGCTTTGACCACTGTCCATGGCCATCTGCCATTATTGAGGGTCTTTTTTTTCCTCTTCTATGCTTTAAATATAAAACGAATAATCCGTGTCTCCAGCTGTTCATTTTCCAAGCTGTACTTGTAGTTTTCATGCATGTGGTTCTCCTATTAATTCTCTTTACTGGCAGTTTTCAGCCTTTAGGAAAATCCCTTGAAAGTTCATCAGATTAAGGAATGTCTCCAAATGAAAGTGATCCGGTGGGAAGCATCCCAGACCACAGGGCAGCACAACCAGAAGACAGGGCATTAAGGAAAGGACACAGGATGGATTTAGGATGCAGGTCTGAGTGAGGAGGGTGCAGAGAACATAGGGAGCCTTTGAAGACCCACGAATCAGGTAGGAGGAGTGTGATTGCCTCAAGCTGGCACTGGGCGAGCAGACCTCAGAACAGAAACAAGGTAGACGAACTCAGTGTGATATCACCACTCAGGAGTTCACAGCTAAAATAAGTCTTGTTGGGGAAAAATGTCAATATCCATCCGAAAACCCACAGGCAATCAGATAAAGCAGTAAGCTCACAGCCAAAGACTAAGAAAGCCCTCCAGAATCTCAGCAGCTTTCGGCGAAGTTCAGAAGAAATAATGTGCACCTGATTTTGAATCTAAGGATTATTAGTGTTTGGAAAGTCATTCTCAATGTACAAAATATTTGGTATAAAATGTTTAAAGAAGCAATTTTCTCATTTTATAAAATAAGCACTCAAGGGAAATGGGATAAATTTAAAAATGAAATTAGCAATGATACTTCTAGAATTAATAAAAAAACTTGTTACAACAATATAAAAATTAATGGATAATTGTGTTGTTTACTAGCTAGGGAGATGTGAGAATCTCACTATAAACAAGTTTGATCAAATTTACAACTCATAGCCAAGTGTAGTGGCTGACTGCAGAAATCCCAACTACTTGGGAGGTGGAGGTGATGGGATTGCAGGTTTGAGGCCAGAGGCAGCATGTGTAACTTAGCAAGACCCTGCCTCAAAATTCAAAGTACAAATGGCTCATGTCGACAGATAAGATGAGTGAATATCATAAAGGTGACATTTATTTTCTACAATCTCAAACTGACCTGTAGATTCAAGGATTCTATAACTTATGTAGAATAACAAAGAACCATAAATAGTTTAAACCTCCTTGAATAATAAAAATGTGGAAGAAATGTCTTTACTAACAGTTGAGACTTATTTTAAACCATACTGATTCAGACTGTAAAAAGCGAACAAGGATAGGAAAATTGACGTATAGAAGGGAATGGTGAACCCAGAAATAGATCTGTACCAATGTGCTGCTTTGATTTTGGGCTGAGGTGGCAAAATGAGCAGCAAAAATTTGTTATCCATATGGAAAGAAAAATGAATTGAATTCCTCTATCACAACTTATCCATAATTCAAACACAGATGGCTTAGAACTTGAAATACCATAGACAAAGCTTTAAAATGCTTTGAAGAAAATATAGATGACTTTATTTTAGATATCAGAAGGTGGTAGATATTTTTTAACAATTTGCAAAAATGATCACTGTTAAAGAAAGCTCATTTTAAAAGTGATCATATAACATTCAAAAACTTCTGTTCACCCAAAGATATCTTTTGAAGTTCAAAATCAAAATTTAAAATGGGAAAATGTAATGCTTTTAATGAACCTATAGCATGAAAGGGCTGCAGTCAGTTCAGTTGGTAGAGCGCTACTCTGCACTCTCTGAGGACCCGAGTGTGATCCCCAGCACCACAAAAACCAGAAAAGGATGTGGCAATCCATTCCTGAAGCAGTCCCCAAACATTCAGCCATTGAAAACCCTAAGAGGGTCGGAGCAGGATGCGATGGCACCTAACCACAACAACATAGCATAAAAAACCAAAAAGAAAAAATCTTGTTTTCATATCTTTTTTTGGCATAACAAACCAACCTACAACAAGAAATTTAAAAAAAAATGTTTTTGCAATTTAGTGCCTCCATAAGGACTTGTCTCCAGGGCTGCATTGTATTGACTTGGGCACATAGATAAGGACAGAAAAATTCAGGATGACATGGGTCACACTTCTGGCATGTGCACTGGAGTGGAAGAATGGGTGAGGACTTGTTTAATCCCACATATTTCAGCTCCTCCATCCTTGTGGTCTCTCCATTGAGCCTGTTTACATCATGGCTCAGTGTCCCGACAGAGAGGAACAGGGTAACTAAGGGCTTTCTAATGTAGACCCCAAAGTTACACAGTGGTGCTAATACTGACACAATGTATTCTTCAGTGCAAGTTACAGTCCATCAACAGAGAGAAACAGAGTAACTAAGGCTTTCCAGTGTAGACCCAAAAGTTACACAGCAGTGCTCTATTGATACAATGTATTCTTTAATGCAAGTCATAGTGTATCAAGAGAGAAACACAGTAACTAGGAGCTTTCTAATGCAAACCCAAAAGTTTGGCAGCGGTGCTACTCCTGATACAATGTATTTCCCAGCACAAGTCACAGGGCCAGATTAGATTCAAGGGGGAAAATAGTCCCAATTATTGTGCTGGGTTGGGGTTTAATTTAGTTGGTGGAATGCTTGCTCTGCCCGCTTGGAGGACCTGAGTTTGATTCCCAGCACCACAAAAACAGGAGAAGGACCTGGCAGCCAGCTCCTGAAGCAATAAGCCATAGAAAACCCTGTGAGTAGCAGAGAAGCACTGACATAGTAATTTATAGAATTACAGAGTTCTCTCACATTCGTGACCGACATCTAACTGAGATGCTTCCCATCCCCTGTAACTCTCAACACCGCTTCAGAGAAATTTAAAAGCGTGTGTAAATGCCTTCAGTGCCTGGGTGAAGGCAGATTAAAGGGGTTTCTGAATTGTATTTTCTTTCATACTTGCTTCTTCTGATACCCCTTGAGTGCAAACTCCCAAGATATGATCACTATGCCTGGAAATGCAAAATATCTTAATAATAGAGTGTTAGTTCGGTGTGAAAGAAATATAGGAATAGAAGTTACAGAAGCTATAGGATAATTGCCCGAAGAAATAGAATTGCTGAGTTTTTGGTAACCCATGATCAGATGCTCTCCCAATTTTATTTATTGAAAATATATGTAATATTACATAGTAAAAAGTTAGCAAGATAAAAGGTACTAAATTAGAGAAGAAATAGGAGTCACAATCAGAAGTTGCTGATCATTTTCAACAAGCAGTAGTGACTTTGGCCTTGTAGAATCTAAGGACCATAAAATGTCACCCATAAATATTGGCATATTATTTCCTTGTGATTATATATTAATTAAAGTTTAACCATCTAGGGACTTATATATTTAACTCCCCTGACTAGCTTAAATGAAACAAGTATGATTAATTAATGTACCTTTAAGTATATAGTGATATAGATTTATGAACCCCATATACCACAAATATGTTGACCTTTAAAAGAAAATTTTCTTATCACACATTTTTAAGTCACATTGACACTTCAATAATCTCTCATTGGATTGATGTTGGTAGGTGAAAGAAGATTAACTACCAAATATAGTCATATGAAATTCATTTTTTTGATGCAAAGTAAAACAGAGGGTGCAAAAAACTGTCTACCCAGTTTGGAAGAAAAACATTCCATTTTGCTGTTTTAACAATGTGTCATGTGTTTTTTCTGATGTGATAGTAGAAATAAAATACAGAGCATCATACTACATATTGCTACTGTGATTCAGTTCAACTTTGAAAAGTAATACATACATATATCTCCTAAAATGTGTAGACAGTTTTTTTTTTTTTTTGGCAACCATTGTATTTGCTGTGCAATTACTATCCACCAGCATAAAATCTGGATACAAAAATAAGTGGCATTCAAAGTATCTTTGGTGTTTCCAAGTGTCCATTAAAGTTGGTACCCATTAGCACAGATGCAAAGGAGATTTTGAATGGGGTGTCACAAGAACTCACTTAAATTATATTTTCACATGGGAATAAAAACAGATGAAAGAGTGTTTTGATTGTGTAAATAAAATAAAATTGAAGTTGAATGGAATTTACCCTTTATTCTTCTCATCATGCATTCAATCACTGGGTAAAATAATTGGACTTAGAGTGAGGGGATTCAGATTTCTCTCCAGGCTTAATTATTTTCTAAGTGAGTGCCCTCAAATAAGTCTTAATCTTTCTGAGACTTAATCAGCCTTGCAGTGTTTTTGGAAGAATCAAACAAGAGGATGTAAATGGTACTTGATTTAGAACTATGAGCTGTTAATGCTAAAGATCTCTCATAGTGAACATTATATAGCTGGAGATTTTGAGTAATTTCATGGTGTAAAAATACATAAAGGTTTTATTGTCACATTTTTACCATGCTCATCTAAGATTTGTGGTTAATCCATAGGCAGTTACATGCTTATTGATTGAGCCTTTGACATTCTAAAAATCAATTCTGGCTACTTTTGCTTTAGATAAAGGCATTCTTACCTTACCAAAACCTTTTTCTATATGCCTCAACCTAAGGTAAATAACTCATATTATCTTATCTTCCATCATGAAGTGAAATACAGATGTTTGTTAGTTCACAGATCCATTGCCCTTTAATCCCATGTGGAGAATGGGGAAGCAGAAGTTGTCTCTGACCCCAGCTATCTAAGGTAAACCATTGGACAACTTGAGATTGGGCATTGAAGAGGAAAAGATAACACTTTATGTTGTCCCATAGGGAAACTAGTCAAAAGACAGTATTTGGTAAGAGAAGAGGATGCTGCCCATCTATCTTACTACACCATTACTACCACAGTAGCATTTTATTCAACGCTATAATTTTGAAAAATCATAATGCACAGAAGCAAAATTTCCAGACTTAATAGAACTTGATCTATTTTTATTGGTCAACTATGCAGCAGATACTCACAGATGACATTTAAAATAGGGGATCTCAAAGTATTCAGAAATAAGAGGCTATTTCAAATGTTGTCAAAATATTATATAGGTCTCTAAGACAAAACTTTTGGAGGTTATAAATTATAGCAATGTGTAGAGATCAAGCATAAAAACAAAGTAGCCACATGAAGTTTCACATCATAACATAATGTTTTATGAAAATCTAAGAATAAAAATTTCGATTAAAAGAAAATTGAGTGAGTAAAAACTCATTGAAAGTTCTTATCTATACATTTAGTTTCTTTATGGAAAATGAATAAACACATTTGGGATTGATTCTATAAATAATTATTAAAGAAATAATTGTATAAATAATATGGAAGGAAGACATGGCAATCTACTCCTGAAGCAATCCCAAAACAATCAACCATTGAAAACCCTATGAGGGTCACTATGAGTCAGACCTGACTCGACAGCATATAAGAAAAACAACAACAATATAAACAATGCCACACAATTTCATATTTAACCACAGTAGATGTAATTAATGTGTGAATTACACAATATGTGACAAAGCTACTTCCAGTCTTTAACTGTTGAGTTTACAAATTGTACATGGATTAATTCTCTAACTTAATTTTGACTCTTTAAGTGATCAAGCTCCTTTCAAATAATCAAATTGGTCATTTTCTAACAAATGATGTTGTTATTTATTCATGTTGTGATGCTGGAGATCAAACCCAAGGCCTCACAATGATAGGCATGTGCTCTCCCAGTGAGCTACACCTGCAGTCCGTGGTGTTTCTATTTATTTTGTAGATATGTGCCACTTTAAAAAATGTGTGCTTTAGAAGTAACATAAATTAACATTAAAGTTATATTTTTAATGACCACAAAATGTTCCAAGGAATATGGTCTTTTGCTGGTACACTCTGATCCTCTAAAGGCATATTGCATGTGTCTTTATAAGCTATAAGTACTATTTTTCAGTTTCTATTCTGAATATAAATATCTCTTATACTGAGCATCTCTGAAAACACAGTAGGATATCTCTATACTATCCGAAGGAATTTCTATACTGAAATGACACAGAAATAGAATTGAAACATAATCCTGATAAGCCCTTTTATTGGACTCTGAGGTTATATTGGCAAACTGTAACTGTTTTACACAAGTTGCATGTAGTTACCAGGTCTTTCTGACCATTAATATGTGAAAACTTTTTTTGACAAATCACTACTTAATTTTATGCAGTCTCATAGATTTGTTAAAGCTGAAGCTTTGGATGCTTTTCCAGGTATTAACCTAATTCCAATATTCTATATTTTAGTTCAGTGAATATACAGGAAAATTGTAGTGCATTGAGTAAAAATGCTGAAAGCATTTGAATTGTTAGACATTGTAATTATGAAGCTTCTCGTTCCATGCCTTTGTTTGTAATAAAAACAGATATTCACTTAGGCAGTTACAGCCACCTTAGCATAACGAACTAGACCGTTTCAGATGTTCATGGCAGAGCCACGCATATATCTAAAATTTAAATGTAAGTGCTCCATCTGCAATTATGTTTGATTGGTTTTATTTGTAATTTCCAGGCAGCCCCAAATGAATCACTAAAAAAAAGAGGCCATCAATTCCTTAATATAAAATGATTCATTATTGTAGAACATGATGGTTTAAAAACATAGTTTTCCCCAAAATGATTACCTTACAAAGTAAAAGTGTCCAATGTCCTTTGAGAGCACAGTGATTCAAGGCTGGGCATGTAATTTGGTTCCATGGCTGAATGAATCGAACACACTTTAGAATACTGTCTAAACACGTGAAAAGCAGGACAGTGGAAATTTATGAAGCACCGTGTGTTCTGCTATTGCCAGCCTGCCTTTAAATTCTGAAGGAATGTGATGACTCCGTAAGAGTCGTGTCCCCCTGTAAGCTCTCCCTTTTAATTGATTACATAATTGATACTACTCAAAGAGCATAAACCAGTCAGTTCTCTCTTTAATGAAATGAAACTAAGATGCAATCTAAGGACATAAAAATAATGGACAAATTGATACAGATTCTAATGGGAATCCCTTATAAATTCTTCAAGGATTATCCTTTTGGAAAGGAAGAGACTTCTTTTGTTTTTTAATAAGAGTCTTCACTTAAACAGAGTAATAGTGTAAGAAAGAGTTCAAAAGTAGAACACTGGGGTTAATAGACAATTCGGTCTAGCTCAGTTGGTAGAATGCTTCTCTGCCCACTCTGAGGCCCTGGGTTCGATCCCCAACACTGGAAAAATGGCAGAAGGTGTGGCATCCCACTCCCAAACAATCAGCTGTTGAAACTCCCATGAATAAGTACATAAGGTCACTATGAGTTGGATCCGACCTAAGAGTATATAACAATGACAAGAATTGATAGGGAGTCAATCGTTGTATATCCATTTAAACTCCATTCCAATTTAGATCAGGGATAAATAGTCTTGATTCTGGAGCTGCCTCTGGTTGTCTCTTTCATTTTTTGGTTAACTACTTAACCTATCCTGTGTTCAGTTTTGTCTTCTGTCAGTTAGAATCATTAAAATAACAAACTTATAATTCTACTTCAAGAATCAAACATTGTCAAAGTAAAGGTGTTTCCAAAAGTATAGACAAATAATGTACATTTGGTAAATGTTAACTATTAGTACTATAATTCTTACATGCTTTGTCTGAAGGTGTTTACATACTCATATGAGAAAAACCTTTCACTTCAGATAGGACATATGTCTTCGTAAAAAGTTCTTGTTGAGGAAGTTAAAAGGGTGATACTGTTTCCACATCAATCTTCTTTTTTCAAAGGCGTGATACCATCATAACACTCAAGGAGAAGCGCTTTATTAAATGTTTTGCTGGTGAACTGTTCCTTACAGGTTGACATCGTCATCAATCCTCCACAGCAGTGGCTGGAACTTACCTGAAGCATCAGTTCATCTGTGCTTTGGAGAACGAAAGTCATTCTATTAAAATGAGTCCTTAACAACAACTCTATGTATTCCGTGGGGAGACTGGGGGCGGGGGTCATGAGAGGGTATTGGGGAGGTGAACGTGGGCACTCTCCAGGGATATGCCTGTGTGGAAATGCCATAGGGACCCCTTGAGTTACACACTAACAAGAAAATTACTACTACTACTACTACTACTACTACTACTACTACTAATAATAATAATAATAATAAAAGGTGTTGAAGGTACAAAGTAAATAAACAACATCAGTAAATAAATATGTAAGTAAATAAATAAATATAAAGATTTAAAAAGAGAAAACCCAAACTTCTCTGGTTGGGTGCTAGGTGACACGCATAGAAATACTTAATTCTTTCCCCTGTTCATATGAATTTCTCAAAAAAAAAAAAAAAATAGAGAACATAACTCTCCCCATAGTGACAGATTAACAGTGCTGTGGGCAGAAAGTGAGTAGTTCTCAAATTTGTTGTTGTTGTTGTTAGGTGCCGTCGAGTCGGTATCCAACTCATAGCGACCCTCATAGGGTTTTCAATGGCTGACTGTTTCGGGATTGCCTTGGGAGTGGATTGCCAGGCCCTTCTCCCATTTTTGCGGTGCTAGGAATTGAACTCAGGACCTCAGAGACTGCAGCGCAGCGCTCTACCCACTGAGCTAAGTCCCAGCCCAGTTCTCAAATTAGAGAGAGAATAATATGTCAGCCTGGGTCATTTGGTCCCAGGTTAAATAGACAAAACAAGATTCAAAATAACTTGTGTGAGGAAACAATTTTCCTGAACAACAAAGTGTGAGCACTGTATTTAAAGTTAACCTTGGTGAATGTAACTGCTAGAACAGAAACTGTATTATTCTTTATTACTCCCTCAGAACACATAATAACCCAGTAGTTCCTTGTTGTCCAGTTTACTAACTGAATTACAAAAAAAGAAAGGGAAAACAATGATAGAGGAAACTTCATTAGAACTTGGGAAAAAAGATTCTAGGCTACACTGCAAAGCAAACGCTCTCCTAGTTAAAATTATGTAAGAATTTTCTCTTGTTCTTTGTAAAGAGAAAGTAAGAATTTATATTTGAGCCCAGCTATAAATGTTTCTGCGACTTGTGGTTAAAGAAACATAAAGATGGCCGGGCGCGGTGGCGCACGCCTGTAATCCCAGCGGCTCAGGAGGCAGAGGCGGGAGGATGGCAAGTTCAAGACCAGAGGCAGTCTGCGTAACTTAGCGAGACCCTGTCTCAAAAAGTAAAAAAAATGGACTGAGGTGCATCTCAGTGGTCCAGCAGTTGCAGAGCATGCAGGTGCGAGGCCCTGGGTTCAACCCCCAGTACCGGAAAAAAAAAAAAAAAAAAAAAAAGAAACATAAAGATGAAACTAGTTTTTCTTTCACAGTTTGCTCATTTATCAATACTGTTGTCTTCTTTCCTTTTCTCTAAGTCCTGAGTTAAAGAACCCTCAGTAATTCTTGTGGTTGGTTTTCTAGATTACAGATTGTATGTAACTGTTATAATCAGATACTAATACCAACAAATGGAGGGTACAAGAAAAGAAACATCACCTGCTGAATGAAGCTCTAATAGAACTATTTCTATCTACAATAAGTAGCTAGTATAATACAGTATTTAAAGAGTAAAAATTAATCACAAAGAAGTTACTTAAAATTTTTGGACTTGTGAATCAATTCAAAACTATCTCAAATGTTTGGCTAAAGCAGCTTCTAGTTTGTGTCCATTTTAGATTTAGTCTGTTTAATGTGCCAGTTTTAGTATTTCTATTGTTCCTTGCAATATAGTGATGAGGCTTTTGATTTGGTAATAGAGGTGAATTCTTGTCTCTGCCAGTTTAACTCAGTAATAAAATGGTCATTCATAGCTCTCCCCCTAAGATTTTTAATTTACTACAATCTCAAATGAATATAAAAGATGCAAGAATAATTCAAAGAATCCCAAAAACCCTTCATGTCATTCTCAAGTATTTATATTTTAGCCTTTTGTGTCTTCATCTCTTTCCTTTGTGCTTACAGATATGCACACAGACACTTGTTGTTGTTAGGTGCCGTCGAGTGGTGTCCGACTCATAGCGACCCTCATAGGGTTTTCAATGGCACATTGTTTCGGGATTGCCTTGGGAATGGGTTGCTATGTCCTTTTCCCATTTTTGCAGTGCTGGGAATCGAACTCGGGACCTCTGAGACTGCAGAGCGGTGCTCTACCAACTGAGCTAAATCCCAGCCCCCTTATGGGTATGCAATATACTAATTGTCCTTAACTGAGGGTGAGTTGTAGAATTGTGTCCCTTTAGAATTTAATGTGTCATGGTGTGCTTCCTAAAGAAAAGGGCATACTTTAATGTAGCAGTAGTATAACTTTTAAAAAGAAGAATATCATACTGATAGAATATTAATTAATGGATTGTTGTTGTTAGGTGCTGTCTAGTTGGTGTGTGACTCATAGCGACCCTAGGTACAACATGTGAAACACTATTGTCAGGACTTCTCTGCTGTTCATAGGGTTTTCAATGGCAGACTGATTTTTGGAAGAGGGTTGCCAGGTCCGTCTCCTAAGCCTACAGTATCTGGTGTTTCCAGGCGGTCTCCCATCCAAGGACTAACCAGGCTGACCCTGCTTAGCTTCTGAGATCTGATGGGATTGGATGCCACAGGGCTACAGCTGCAGGCATAGTCAATGCATACTTTATTCAAATTACACCAATTCTTCTGAAACTGTATTTTGAAAATAGTTTCCTAGTTCTGGATCCAGTGCAGTATTATGAATTACATTCTGTAATATTGTCTTTTTTGATTCACAATGTTTCCTTGAACATTCTTTGTCTTCCTTGACATTTTTTTTCTGATGATTGGGAGTTGAAACAAGGCCTCAGACATACTTTGCAACTGCTCTACAACTGAGCTGCCTCTCCTGCCCATTTTTAATATTTATTTTGAGACAGGGCCTCGCTAAGTTACCCAAGCTGCCTCTGGCCTCGAACTTGAAATCTTCCTCCCTCTGCCTCCACAGTCACTGGGATGACAGGTGTGCCACTGCCCCGGGCTGACTCACACATTTTTGACGAGCACTGGTGGATTGCTTTATAGGCTTGTGGTCAGTTTGAGTTTTATGTATATTCTGGTTGGAATATCACAAAAGAGATGTCTCTTTTCCATGTCCTGTATCTGGGAGCACATGAGGTTAGTATATTCTCTTGTAGAGATATTAATTTGATGACTTAGTTAAGGCAACCTTTTAGTTATCTTTACTATGAAATACTTACTGTTTTAAGATTAATAATGAAATTTGTCAAATTTTTACCTATAAAGTTTAACATTTGTTGATACTTTCCTACTCCATAGTTATTTTTTTATATTCACTAGCTGACAGTGTATAAGGAAGAGATCTGATTTCTCCTTTATTCATTCATTGATTATTTAAGCCAATATGAATTCAAATGTTCAGCATTACTATCTGGCCAGTTCTTGGCTCTTCATTATAGCTTCATTTTCTTCCATCTTTCTTTTGCACTATTCGTGCACTCTGTACCCTTGGAACAACAAAATAATCCAGGCTTTTTGTGTATCTTCCTTGTCCCAGACCTGGAATCAATTTCTTCTCTCTCTAACAAGTCTAGAGTCTTTTAGTAGGGAATATATATTTCCTTTTATTTACAGTATTTTTTGCTTATTTTTATCACTCTCTATAGCTCAAGAAATAATTGGTAGTAGAACAAAATATTGACCACACACTTTGTCCTTTTCAATTTATAATTTATAAATCAGATCAGGAAAATTAAAATAACAGTGGATAAGTTTTCTTTCTGCAATGGAATATTCTTCATAAGCTTTACTGAAGGTAATCTTTTGAAAAAATAAGTTGATTTATTCAGTAGAAAAGATCTAAACTACAATAATTATATACATTGTGTGTTAAACATTCACTGTTTTAGATAAGACTGTTAAGATTTCTGGGAACAGCCCAGATTTGGCTCTGCAGGTAAGCAAACATAAAGAAAAGGTCTTCAGTCTCCCTTACACATTTTTCAATTAACACTTACCCTTCGGATCAGCTTGCTTCTCCCCAAGATAATGCTACGGGCATCTGCGTGATGAACCCAGCTTTCTCAGACTCTCTCGAAAGCACTGAGCTATTTTAATTGTTGATCCATGTGGAGAGATGATTGATGTGTAAAAGAAATCAGAGTTGCTCACTACCGCACTTTATAAAACTCCTTTCCATTTATCATTTCCTACCCCAAAGCCCTCAAGATTAGTTCTGTTTAAAGATTATTTGCATTTAAATTGTAGTAGTATAGTAGAGCACTTGTATTTTATGACCAGGGTTAAAAGCTGAAGTCAGGAGTGGTTTAATCATTTTTAAAACAACATTCCCCAAAGCAACCCAAAGCTTTGACTATGATACAAGATTTAGTGGAAAGTTCTGCAGCTAAGAGGATATTTTGGAATCAACAATGTAGAAGATAAGAAAAGTATCTTTATTTTCTAAGTTTGAGCCAAACATATATTCCAGTAGAATAATAGTGAGTTATTCTTTATATACAAAAATGAAGCTTTTTATTTTCTGAAATTACAATTGTACTAGCCAATTTTTCTCAAGTACCATGCAGAGTTAATTGACTTTCAGTCACCTAAATTATGTTGTTACCTTACAGTTCAATTTAAAATTGTTAAGCAGAGAAATTTAGAAATGCTTGGAATGAAAACATTATGCATAAAATTGACTGTAATGTTACATTATAGTAATTCTAAATAGACTGTATACAAGACAGGTTACAGCTGCTAGTGCAAAATACAATTATCTACATTCCTTCCTTCATTTCAGAGTTCATGGGGTCATTCATATTGAGTAAACAATTACACGTTTGAGCTTTTACCAATACAGCTACCTTACTTGAATAACTATTGAAAGCCTTTCATTTTAAAAGATACAAGATCACTATTAAATAGCCTTTACACTATTCTTCCAAAAGGATCACTCACTCACTTAATGCTTTTTCTATTTTTGCTTGATAAATACAGGAGCATGCTTTTGCATTAATAAATATTTAACACACCAGACTCTTTGCCTGAGGTCTGAGTTGGACTGAAGATTGAGACTCTGAGTGAAACGCATTTCCTGAAGGAGGAACTGGGCACCTATTGTACCTCATTCACAAGGCTTCACCATCTTTCTTTTTAACTGGAAATTTTTAATGTACAACTTAACGTGTTTCATTCTGACGTGCATTTCATTGTGACATTTCCATATATGTGTTTCATTGTATATTGCACAGACAAGTCCCCCCATGAAACTTATTTGTCTAACGTCAAAGAACAGATTTTATAATCATGTGGTTGGTTTGTCATGGCTGACAGATTCCACGTAAGAAGTGGGTGTTGCGCTCTACTATGTACACTGGCTATTAGAACTAAATCTTAAAATTATATTTGTCCGTGATACCTTGAGGCAGAAGACCTATGGAAACCATACAGTCAGATAAAACCAAACTTTCTCATTTGCATATCTGTTAAATATAGCAACCAAAGTATTAGTAAATGTAATTTCTTTACATCAGTTTATGTTCATGGTGGTCATGATTACGTATTGACTAAAACTCTGCTCAGATACTCAGAGCCTTAAACATATATGAGTATGCACATACACACAATGCACATGTACCAGGGGTGCCAACAAATTTACACATTGTAAGAGATGTTATCTACATATTACTTTTTTGAAGTTGAGCTGAATTACAGTAGCAATGTGTCGTATGACTTCTTTTAATTGCAGAAGACAAAGGTGGCTTACATTTATCTTTTGTTATTTGTATATTTTGAGCAAAATTTATTAGGATTTTAATTATAGATATTGATTGGATCCATGGAAAATTCAGTTCATATATCCTTTATGCAATTACCAAGTCAGTATTGTTTACACTTCCACCTCCTTAAACATTTCACAGAACAAAGTAAACAAAAAAGGAAAAAATGTGATTAACATGCCGTGACAGCTGTATGCGATTGAGAGTTACGGCATGGTTTTTGTTGGTTTTTCATAGAGTTGCATCCTGTGTTTTATAGCTTTTTCTCTCTGCCTCTTTCACTAGTTGCCTCCCACCTTCCTCCCCCAAATTTGATGGCTACCCAGTTGATACCTCATTTTGTCAGACCTGGAAAAAATAAGAGATGGGAAGTTATGGAGGGGGAGCTCCTGCCTGCGGGCTCTAGGTAAGCCTTCCTGCAGGGCTTTCTAAAGATAAACCTAGAGATTTATTCTTGTTCTGCTTGCATCTCATGCCTTCGGCACTTGGCATGTGGGTCCGGATCTGCATAAGAAAGCACGTCTTTAGAGTTCTTCAAGACCCAAATAGTTCGGGTAAGATGGTCTTGATGGCTCCCTGGCCCAGCACTGGCACCTTCACCGCTGAGCTGGTGCCAGCCCCTGCCTTGGGTCTCTAAGGCTAATGAAGTTTATATCCAATCAGAATATGGAGATGTCTCCCTCTTTGCCTTTATGCCTTTAAAAATCTTCCTCTTGCCTCAGTCTCCTTGGCTATGCCCATAGCTTACTGTGGTATATGTATTCCCACTGTGGAGCTCTTCTATTCTCAAATAAATACCATTATTCTTTGGATAATCTCTGTGGGATTATTATTAGGCCAGCAGACATCATCTACCTGAAGAAAGACCCATAAAAGAATCTTAGTGCCTAGCATGTGTGAGGCCCACACATACAGAAACACCCCGGCTTTCATCTTTACGGGTGCATTATTATGAATTGGTGTTGATGAGTAATTTTATATGTAATGCAGTATACTATGTGATTATGTTTATTTTTCAGTCTGGCCTCGCTTCTGTGTTCATCCATCTCAATTGCTATCGATGTAATAATTATACATATTTATGGGTGTACTGTGATAATTTGGCATATACATATAATATGTAATGATCAAATCATGGTCAATAGCACTTCCATATCTTAAGCATTCATAACTTTGGGAGGGTTTGGATCCTTCAGTCTCTTCTCCTGTAGCCCTTTATAAAATATTTATCAAATTGTTGTGAGTTGTAGTCATCTTACTGTGGTGTAGAACATAACTTAGTCCTCTTGTAACTGTTTTGAGGCACCTATAATAACAACAACAACGTTTTCCCCTCAACCCTTATTACCCTGCCTAATTTCTACACTATTCTAATTTCTGCTTCTATGAGGTCTGTTTTAGCTTCCACATATGATTGATAATACCTAAGTCCTATGTGAAAAGCTACTTGTTCAACTATATTATAGTTTCATTGGTCAGAGCATACTTTCTCTTCCATCAGATTGTCTTCATTCTTGAATTACTTTTATAATTATCTACTCTTTGAAGTTGTACTTGTTGAAAATTGGTTTGGAAGAGGGAAGTCAAAAAATTTAGGTCCGTACATTCCTCCGTGCATTAAAATAAATTCAAATTTAAGACTTCTGTTTTTAAAATTAAAATGAAGGTGGAAATATCCCTTGGCATAAAACTGAAATACAGACAGGCAAATTTGAATATAGAAAATCTGATCTGTAAGTTACATCTAAAATGATAAACACAGTAAAGTAAGAAAAATGAAAGATAAAATTTTGTTCTTCAAATATAACAACATATACTTGGTACTTTAAAAATATTTGCTTATAAATAAAATAGACAGTGTAATTTCTAACTTGGAAGAAGACATGAGTAAACAATTTCAGGAAATTGCTTTTACGGGTTTTAGATTTGTCCAAAAAATCTTTACCATCACTCAAGATATACTGAGTTTCTTTATTTCCAATTTTCTTTAGGTTCATCCAGACATTATTTTAAATATCATAATACTAGCATATTTTTGCCTGCAGCCATAGCCCTGTGGTGTCCAATCCTGTCAGATCTCGGAAGCTAAGCAGGGTCAGGCCCGGTTAGTACCTGGATGGGAGACCACCTGGGAACACCAGATGCTGTTGGCTTGGGAGAAGGACCCGGCAACCCCCTCCCAAAAATCAGTCTGCCATTGAAAACCCAAGAACAGCAGAGAAGCACTGACAATAGTGTTTTGCCTGTTGTACGTAGGGTCGCTGTGAGTCGGATACCGACTCGACAGCACCTACCACCACCACTACCACCACCACCAACAACAACAACAAGCATATCTTTATCTTCTGGTAGTGGATTTGATTTTTGTGAAATCAAGAAGCATGATCCTGGACATGGGGAGATAAAGCCTTCAGGGAACTAAATATTATTGATAATATAGACAGAAATGTAGCCTACTTGCATGTGAGATGCACTGTTAGCAAGTTGTCCACATGCTGTCAGGTTAGTAGAGAAGGAAAACACCTATCAGAAATTATTAATAGAACCTCTGGAGGGATGAGAGGGAATTAATCACTGGGAGGAAACAGAATCTGAGCAAATCTTGAAAATTAGTTTGAAGTACTTGATCAAAGTGTTCTTGGCAGAGGAGAAGTGTGGGGAAAAGTATCAAGGCTTCAAGGATGGTGCAGTTTCACGGAATCCTGTGGAGAGCATTCTAGCTGTTAAAGATATACAGGCAAAATATCAAGAAGTAAGCAGGAAAGATCTTAGAGGGGGAAAGGGTTCAAATCTTAAACTATAAGCAACGAGTAGTAAACGAGGAATTTTAAAGAGAGCTGATCATTATTTCGGGGCAATTTGAAGGATGCATTTTAAAAGTGTAGACATGTAAGCTGGGTTAGTATTAGTAAAGTTTCCTCTAATATGTTCATTTACATTTTGATGTAAACATCTCATCCTAAATACTTTGCTACATCTTATACCTTCTTAATAAGAACGCTCTATAAAGTCCAGATATGCTGGACTGTAGCCCATCACATAGAAAAGTGTCCTAGTATTTTTAAATGTAACTTTTTTTCATACTGGGGATTAAACCCAGAGACTAGCACATAGTTTGCAAGAGCTCTACCAATGAGCTGCACTCCCAGCCCCATTTTAATTTTTTATCTTAAGACCAGGTCTCCTTTTGTTATGCAGGCTACCTATGGCCTCGATCTTGCAATTTTCCTGCCTCTGCCTTCCAAGTCACTTGGATGATAGGTGTGAACCATTGAACCTGGCTAAATCCAATATTATACATTTGTAAATCTGTGTGTCTTCATTTTAGCATAATAAATAGGAGGCAATGTGATTGAAATTTTTATTTCTCTCAATATTTAAAAAAATCCCCAAATACCCCTATAGGTGGTATCTGTGCCTCTAAGAATACTTTTACTTCAAATTCTGATATAAAAGTGGTGTGTAAGTTATACACCAAAACACTTTTTAAAAAATGAACATGCCGTCCATAATAATGATGTGATTATGAAGTAATTTTCTAAGTCCTACACTCTAGTCAACCCCAAGAACTCTGCTCCAAGCCTGATCCCCCACCCCAGAGCTTTTATCTGGAATACTATGTTTACTATTTATTGATTTTTAAAATAAATTTGGTCTTATATAGTATGTTATAAACTTGTCCTTGTTTTTGAAATTTCCCCTGAGAGTCACTCATCTGTTTTAAGTTATGTTGATGTAAACAGTTGTAAGAAGTTTATTTTTTCACCTGTTTAATATGTAAATACACCATGCTGTGGTTTGACTGTGGTGTGGTTGTCTACCCCAAGGGCTCATGTGGTGAAATGTTGGGCTCTGCTGGGACGGTGCTGGGAGATGGTGGGGCTTTGGAGAAGGTGCTTTCATCGTCAGGAGAGCTGCCCTCAGAAGAGATTAAAGTAGTTCTTTCTTCCTTCTTTTTCTTCCTTTTTCATGTATTCATATACTTGCATCATCTATTTTGAGATTTCTCCCTCTGTCTTTACCCCTCCACATTATTTCCCATCCCCTTTTCCTCTTCCCCAAACTCTGATCCCACCTGTTGCTTCCCTCCCTACTTCTTTCTGATCTGCTTGTATTTTTCATTCTTAGATAGGTATGATTATTCATTTTTATACCTAAGTGTGTATTTTTTATTGCGTTAGGTTAGAGTTAGCTCCCACATATGAGAATATATGATATTTCTCTTTTTGAGTATGGATTAATTCACTTTAAATGATATCCTCTAGTTCCATCCACTTTGCCACAAATGACATAATTTCATTCTTCATTGCTGAGGAATACTCCACTGTGTATATGTACAATAATTTTTCAGTCCACTCCTGTGTTGATAGACATCTTGGTTGATTCTATACTCTTGCAATTGTGAAGAGTCCTGTATTAAATGTGGAAGTGCAGCTGTCCCTGTGATATGACGACTTATCTTCCTTGGGGCATATTCCCAGGAGTGGTATAGCTGGTCATATGGTGTTTCTATTCTCAGTCTTCTAAGGTACCTCCATACTGATTTCCAGAGTGGCAGAAAAAATTCACAGTCCCAGCAGAAGTGTAGAAGGATCCCTTTTTCTCCACATCCTCACCAGCCTTTGTTAGGATTTGTTTTGTTAATCTTGGTCACTCTTCCTGGAGTGCGATGGAATCTCAGTATTGTATTGATTTGCATTTCACTAATGGCTAGGGATATTGAGCACTTTTTCATGTGTTTATTTGCTAATCATATTTCTTCTTTAGAGAACTCTGCTCCATTCCATTGCTCACTTTTTAATTATTATTTTTTTATTTTTGTTGTTTGATTTCTTCTTTATATATTCTAGAAATTAGTCCTCTGTCAGATGTGTAGGATGCAAAGATTTTCTCCCATTCTTTGGGATGTCCCTTTACTCTGTTAATTATTTCCTTTGCTGTAGAGAAACTTTTTGATTTGATATAATCCAGTTTGCCAATTCTTAGTACAGTTTCATGGGTGATTGGAGTCTTATTGAGGAAGTGCTTGCCAATGCCTATGTGTTTGAGCTTGTCCCTTCTCTTTTCTTCTAGTACTTTTAAGGTTTCTAGCTTAATGTTGAGGTCTCTGATCCATTTTGCATTGACTCTCATACAGATTGAGATACGTAGGTCTATTTTCAGTTTTCTGCAAATGGATAACAAATTTTCTCAGCACTGTTTGTTGAAGAAGCTGTCTTTTCTCCAATGATTGTCGTTAGCCCCTTTGTCAAAGATCAGGTGGCTGTTGTTTTCTTCATTTATCTCTGGGTCTTCAATTCTGTTCATTGATCTTCATGCCTATTTTTGTGCCAGTACCAAGCTGCTTTTGCTGCTATAGCCCTGCAGTATAGTTTGAAATCTGGTACTGTGAAGCCTCTTGCATTGTTTTCGCTGCTTAGGATTGTTTTGGCTATATGCCGTCTTTTGTGCATCCACATGGATTTTAGGATTGTTTTTTCTATTTCTGCAAAGTATGTCCTTGGAATTTTGAGTAAGGCTGTATTAAATCTGTAAATCGCTTTTGGTTGTATAGCCATTTTCACCATATTAATTCTGGATCTATGCTTTTCTTCCTATAGGGCCTCCTGCCATTGGAATGCCATCTGCAAGCCATTAGGCCCTTGCAAGAGGCTGTACAGTTGGACCCCACCTGACCTGGGACCCCACCTGATCTTGGACCCCACCTGATCTTGGACTTTGAGTCTCCAGAAACGTGAGTGAAATGACCATTTTTCTTCATAAAGTTTGCCTACCTTGGATATTTCATTATCATAATTGAAGATTGACTCAGACCCCACCTGATCTTCGACCCCACCTGATCTTGGACTTTGAGTCTCCAGAAACGTGAGTGAAATGACCATTTTTCTTTATAAAGTTTGCCTACCTTGGATATTTCATTATCATAATAGAAGACTGACTAATGTGCACTGCTATTTATTTTCCATCAGTCATCAAATATTCATCTCATAAATGTATGGGTTAATTTTTCCCATAAATCATTTTTTATTTTTTGGTATTGTTGAGGTGAACCCAGGGCCTTGTATGTACTTAGCAAACATTCTACCACTGGGCTGCACCCCCAGCCCATTTCTAAGTTTTTGAGACAAGGTCTCCCTAAGTTACTCAGGCTGCCTCTAGCCTTGAAGCCAACATCCTCCGATCTCAGCCTCCCGAGTCACTGGGATTACAGGTATGTACCACTCTGTCCAGTTAAACTTTTGTTTAAAGTGTCTCCAGTATTGCATGTCAATATAGTACAAAACTATTGGCATAAATTTCAAAACAAACAACATTCTGTGTCTTCACTGTATAATGCTAAACTAATATTTTTCCAATCTGTGCTCAAAGATGATAGTTTCCGGTTATATTTTAATCTGATATGTGTAAACTTCAGCTCCTATGGGATTGGATTTATGTTTCCCTGTTTATGTGAATGTTGTAAACCCCAGTTTAATGTTCCTCACTAATTACTTAAGTAAACTTCAGTAATCACGTTCTTCATCATTGAGCTTTTGTACCTAGTGAAACCAAGCTGCATTTATGTTTCCTGGGTGATTCATGGCACGATTCTCTGTCTTCTGCCTTACGCTTGCTCCTGGATTCAGTTAATAATGGCTTTTCTCTCTGTTTGTGGGTCAAGGAGGCTTAAAACATCATTTCCCTTTATCTTCCCTACTGAATAGTTTCCTGCCATGCTTTACCCCTGTGTCGGTAATGTGAAAAACATCCGTCCTACCTGAATTACCATTCAGGTGTAATGCCTTTTTTATTTAACCCAGAGTGCATGACTGCTCCCTTTAATCCTACTCAATCTACCCTGAACAAGGAGATATCTAAAGGAGAATTTATCGTCCCAAGCTTCAAACACTATTTCTCAGTATACTTGGAAATGGTTTCAAAATTGATGCTCACTGAAGTTTTAGATCAAAAATTGAGCATAGATAAAGTCAAGGTCATGACGAGTCAGCTCACAATTATTTCCGTAAAAGCTCACCTGGAGAGAGTCACCCTGATGTGCTTTGTATCTCAAGTGATGAATTAGCATGAGAAGCCAAATTAATGTATTAGGATACGTGGGCCCATATCTGTCCCAAAAAGTATTTAGGCATGACCTCGCCAATTAAGGCACTAAAGTGTTATGGCAGACAGGTCAGACAGGTTGAGAGCGTCTAGGGCTCAAATAGTAACTGGGCTCAAGTGAGCATACACATGGGCATGTGATAGATTAGAACAATCATTTACATATGTTAGAATAAAAATCTAAAATCACTTGCATGTGCTCCCTAGAAAATTCTTAACAACTCTGCTTCCTGGATCCATGAGACTAGAATATTTTCCTCTTTTTAGATGTTAGATAAGCATTTAGTATACATTTGTGTCTTGAGCCTCTGATTTCTAATGCATGCAGTGATGTAGTAGTTGTTGTTGTTATTATTGTTAGGTGCCCTTGAGTCGGTATCCAACACATAGCGACCCTATGTACAACAGGCAAAACACTAGTGTCAGTGCGTCTCTGCTATTCATAGGGTTTTCAGTGGTGGATTAATTTTGGGGAGTGGGTTGCCAGGTGCTCTTCCCTATGCAGACAATGTAGGTGTGGTAAAATATTGGTTTAGTATTGTTGTGGAATGAGAGAAAATATTATTCTTTGGCCCCTTTTCCATTAGTTAAGGACCAACAATCACTTTTCTGTATATCATGCATTTCTTGAGTTTTAACCAACTCTACTGGTTAGTTTTAACCAACTAACATCTATGTAAACATACGTGCAAAGTAGCAACGTAGCCCAAAATTTTAATGAGATGGCAATCACTTATCTCAACTTTTAGAAGACCTGTAATCCACCATGTATAAAAACAGGAGGGCCAAATGGACTTGTATTGTCCTCATAATTATTGAATTAATTCATATTCCAGCATGCCTATGGTAAAGAAAAAATAACCACTGAGAGAATCCCACACCCTATCTGCTTCCCTGACTCTTCGCCACGTTTTCTTTCCCTCAGAGCATTTCTGATAGCTTCCTAAGAAGTGAGTTCTTTGACTCATTGTGAAAACTTATCTACCACACATTTCTCTGACCCATGAACTGTGAAAAATCATTTCTGACTTTTTTTAACCTATGTTTGAGATAAGGATCCAGCAGGGATGAGGTACAGGCAAGCTCAGAAATACAGCTTTGAAAAGCACACAGCAAGCCAACCCGGGAGAATGATCACATCAAGGCAGTCTGGACTCATATTGTCCCTTGTATCAAATGTCCTTGTATTGCATCCAGAGGAACTGTGGATGTAAAATACTAACAAGTCCAGTGGAAGGGAAAATGTATGTAAGTAAGTTAATTGCCTAAAGTACTGAGCTTTTTTTAGATGTTAAATATATATATAAATATATAAATAATATATATTATTAATATATATTAATATATAATAAAATTAATTATATAATTATAATATATAATATAATTATATAATTAATATATAATATTAATTAATATATATCATATATGTAATATATTTTAACTACCCCATCCTTTTCCCCACTAAAGTGAATGAGGCATCAGGAAGGTTAGATCCCCAATTCCACATTGCATGAGTCTACAAAGGAGGCGAAATACATAAACATTCTTTGGAAAGAATAAAATGGTTGCAAACTGTTTACAAGTTTTAAGCTGTTTCTTCAACCACAGATTAATTATCTTGGCCAGTATCATCATGCTTTGATACGTTAACCATGACCTTTCCTAGAATTTTAATCTAATCAACCTCTGATCCACTCCAGAGTGGATAAACCCTCAGAGGTCCCCAGGATCAGTAGGACACCTTCCAGATTTTCTAGCATATAAAATCCCTATTAAGGTAATTATGCAACACCCTCCATTCTGATAACTCACATCCTGCAACTGTTTTAGACTTGACCTCCTAGCCTTTTAAGCTAATCGCTACTGCAAGAAGATGTGAGACTATCATAGTATCTTTGGCAACTATCTCAGTATCTTTGGGTCCATATATTGCAATATTTGTAGGTATGGCTGTCCCGCGTTCTGCTTACATGTTATCTTCTTCAAGAATGTTTCTTGATCATACAGAGGGCATTTACTTCTTCCTCATGAGAGACTCCTTTTCTCTGTAACCCTCTGCAATAACCCTCTGCAATAAAATGAAACTATGGTGTGTTAGCCTTTATTTGTTACTGTTTCTGCCTCTTTCCACTAGGTTAAGTCCTTAAGGACAGAGTATTTCATTGAGTGTCTATCTCCAACCCCCTGATAGCTCCTGACACAGAAGTGTGTATGGAATCAACTCAATGTGTTTCATCATTAGTAGTACTTTCTGTTTATAATACAACCTTCTGTCTATTCTTTAATATTTTAAACAGAAGAGGAAGTGACTGTGAAAATAGAATTTACTAGGAAAGTAAAAGTTCTTTGTTCAAATGAGATAAAAAATTAGAGTGCCTGATAGGTATAAGAAACTTTTATTAAGGGAGGTAAGTGGTGTTCACATACACTTTGACTTGAAGGAGCTGAAAATATAGCAAAATAGGAAGTTATACAATTATCCATAAAACACAGTAGACATAGGCATGTGGGTGCATGCCTAGAGTCCAAGCTACTCAGGAAGAGCTCTAGTTTGAGGCCAGCCTGGACTACATAGTGAGTCCCTGTCCAATTTTTTTAAAAATGGAGAATAATCCATCATATAGAGAGCCTTTCTGATGAGCTTAAAGGATTCCAATTGAAATGATTGCCCTGGGTGTCATTTGAAATGAAATTTAAGGACAAAATTGATTTGGGAAGATACAATACATTTCATGAATAATGGGATGGGAAATACTGAGACAATTTTAGTCACTGCCTAATTTTATAATAGAACATCTACCAACCTAATAGATTTGTTCACTTATTTGGGTGAATTAATCATTATTCTGTAACTGAAAAAATGCTCAAGTGATTGCCTTTGTAAAGTCATATCTCTGCCTCCATATTTCTTGGTGTCAGACAGACAAGTAATAAGAAAAGAAAACTAGTTTGCACATAATTATTATTTACTTTCTGGATAAGGATAAATGTACATGATAAAATATTGGATATTTTAGAAAACAAATGCATTTTTGAGACATGGTCTTGCTAACAACAACATTTATTTATTTTACTCATGTATTTATTCCATTGCTGATTTTTGTCAGGATTTGGCTCCAGCCTGGCTAGGGTCTCGGAGCTTAGCCTGAATACCACTGCTATCCAGGGACCCTCGGGGTTAGGGTAAGAACTGAATGGTGGTGCCAAGAGGAGGACCTCTTAGAACAAAAACAGGAATGAGGATTTTATTATGCTGTTCCTGCAGAGGAGAGCAGGGATAAGTGAAAGGATGTTGTCATCACCATTGGTCCACAATGGTCTTGACTCTCGCAGCTCGCCTTCTCTCTCTCCTCCTTCCCAGGCAGGGGTGAGAATGGAGGGCCCTTCATGGCTCGACTGAATCCTTCACCTCTTCGGGGACCCTGGTCTTGGTAGCTTTCTTGCTTGAGGATTGCTCGGCTGATTGAAGGTCTATTGTGATGAGGATGCGAGTCTTAGGAGTAGGGTGCGTTGGTCAGGATTGATGTGGTTGGGATGGAAGGTGGGCACAAAAGGATAACACACTAGGACCCTGAGCATGGCCAGTGGCCTGCTTATACACCTTAGGAGAGGGGTGGACTGGGGAGTGGCCAATCAGGGCAGGGCTTGTGCCAGAAGTAACTGTGACGACGGACATGTAAATATGGGTTTGCAAACATGCACTTCTGGTAGGTGGATAAGGTGTGGGCAGAGCCAATCATGGGTGTCCCCTGGTTGACCAATCAGGGGGGTCCCTGGTGACCAATCAAAGTGGAGGTGGTCATACCAGAGCTGGACTTGTCGGGGGCCATCTTGGGTTATTCGATGGGAGGGGGTGGAGTGAAGGACCAGGATGTAGGACAGGGGTCACTGTGCTCCTAGAGGATAGATGTTAGTCCTCCAGGCAGCCAAATGGGCCCCTGCCATCATGGTCCTGTCTAGGATTCCCAACAGATTTTGAACATTGGGCCTTCATGACACATGTTAAGCAAACACTTTACAATGAGCTACACCTCCAAACCATAGTTACATTTTTGATTCAGTGTCTTATAATTATTTTAAATTTGGTATGCTGTCATTAGATGCCATCAAGTCAGGTCCGACTCAGGATTTTCAATGACTGAGTTTTTCTGGATTATCTTGGGATTGGGCTGCTGGGTCCTTTTCCATTTTTGTGGTGCTGGGGATGAAACTGAAGGCCTCAGAAAGTGCAGAGCAGCACTCTACTAAGTGAGCTAAACTTCAGCCCCAAGTGTGGTATACTAAAGGCTAAAATTCCCTTTGTTCAAAAACGGCCTACTTTAGAAAACGTTCTTCAGTGTTGTTTGTTCATATGATAACGTTTGTGTGTGCTTCACTCCCACTCTGTCTCTCTCTGCATAGCATCACATGGCACCAATTCAGTGTTGGGCATATTTAATAAATGTGATGGAACAGTTAAGTACGATGTTTCCATATGGTACTTAAGTACTTATTTGATATATATTTTTATTGGAAATTTTTAATGTACACCTTGATGTGATTCATTCTGACATGCTTTTCATTGTGACATTTCCATATATGCATTTTGATGTACATTATTCATATAGGTTCCCCCTTACCCTCCCGTATGCTTACCCCCTCTTCCACCCTCCCCATCTAAGTCTTCTCTATCTTGTACTTGGTAATATTTTTCTATATATCCTTGGGTTCCAGCTCTGCTTAAACACTTTTTTAAAAAGTTGATTTGTATAATGAGACAATAATTACTAACCTTTGTTGTTGATATTAGATACCATCGAGTCAGGTCTGACCCATAGTGACCTTACGTACAACAGAACAAAACCCTCCCTGACACTCTGCCATGCCTGGCACTATGTCAGTGCTTCTCTGCTACTTGTAGGGTTTTCAATAGTGGATTGTTTCGGGAGCGGGCTGCCAGGTCCTTCTTCCATTTTTGTGTGACTGGGGATCAAACCCAGGGCCTCAGACTGTGCAGAGCAAGCACTCTATCAACTGAGCTCACCTCAGCCCCTAAGTCATGTCTACATTAATTGTAATACATAACAAAACTCAAATGTTATATTGTATGGTTGAGGGAGTAATTACAAGAAGAAAAGAGTCTACACATGTTCAAAATAGATGTTGCTTAATTTTTACAAGTATTTCTGATCTCTGGATTCTGGTTGAGTGTATTAGCTGGGAAATAAAACACATACCAGTAAATTACTTGTGGTTTGGAAGATATTTTAAACATAGATTTTTGTTATATATAATAGAAAATTACCATGAATTTTATGATTATATTGAAGGGCTTTTGAGCATTTATCTCCAGAGCAGTTTTACTGAATAAAGTATTTCCGACACTATATGCATTTTGCCAGTTCTCTGCATCTTTACCAAATAGGTCATGAAATCCAGCTTTATAAGATTTACTCATCATGCAAGTACAAAATGATTATCATTTAAATTTCAGTTTTTATAATTACTTGTGAAATTTTCATTCATTCATGTGTCCTACATAGGAGGATTATTTTTTCCATTGGATTTTCTCTTGTCTCATTGATTTGAGGGTAACCTTTTTGATTATTTAATCTTTTGTTCAAACTGTTTGAAATATGTTCTCATAATCTATCAACTTTTAATTTTTTGTAGGTGTTCCATGTTAAAGACCTTAATTTAAATGGTACCAAATAATAGGCATTCCCTCCCTTTTTTTCTTTCTTTTTTTCTTCTTTTTCCTTTTTGTTCTGCTGTAAAATAATTTTTTTCCAGATGAAGGTAACAAAAATTGTTTCATTGTTTTCCTTCATTATGTATTTTAGTTAGCATATGTGTGAGTTGATTTTGTATATAAAATTTGAGTATACGTTTTCTGAAATGCTTGAGTCAGTAAGGGTACAGAAATTCAATATATTTTTTAGATTTTAGAATATTTACATTTATGTAACTAGAGGGATATCTTGCAATGAGACCCCAGTCCAAACACAATACTCATTTGTTTAGTGGGTACACTTCATTCCTCATCTAAAGGTCATGCTTTATTTTACCGTGTCTGCATTTTGATTATGACTCATCACATGAGGTAATTTCTGGAATTTTCCACTTGCAACCTCATACCTTCAGTCTCTAGCTTTGGAGTATTATGGAAATAATGTTCAGATTTGGGACCTTCAACCTGTATTTTTTTCAGCCATTATTCTTCAGTTTTCTCCATATCATGGGCTTACTTTCACCATGGCATATACTAAAAAAAAAAAAACTAATTCATTCTTCATTGATACTTGATTTCATCTATACAATGTCCATATTGGCCTCATTCTGAACCACTCTGTTCTGCTTCATTTCATTGTTTGAAGTTAGAACAAGAGAGTTTTTAATACTACAGTTTGATTACATTTCTCAAAATTTGGCAGAATGAGTCCTTCCTCTCTTTAAATCAAATTGACTCAGATATTTTGACCTTTAATATATCATAAAAATTTTATTCCTTGAATAACCTTGTTGAAATTTGCATTGACATTGCAGTGATTTTATAGATCATTTGGGTAGAATTATATTTTAAAGGGGATGAATTTTGCCTTTGCATTTATTCTTCTTTTATCTCCTTTATTTCAGCCTTTTATTAATTTGTATTTGGTATGTTAACTTCTAAATATATGTCTTGCTGCTTTGATTTAAAGTATATCTCCTATTATTTTGGGGGCATTATCTTTTAACTTTGTACTATGAAATATACCTTAGACGAAAAAAATATTCATCATGAATCTGTACAACATAAGAATAAAACAAAGCATCCTCTAACTCATTTCCTAGTTTAAGAAACAGAATCAGACTCAATTTTTTTATGATGCCTCTATATATACACAGCCATCCCACTCTGAGGTCTGATCCCATCTGACTTTGGAAGCTAAGCAGAGTAGCGGCTGGTTAGTCCTTGTTTTGGAGACCACCTGGGAACACTGGGTACTGTAGAATTGGGAGAAGGACCCGACAGCCCACTCCTGAAACATTCCTCCATTGAAAACCCTATGAATAGCAGAGAAGTTCTGTTTCAGGGAAGAACAAGATACCAGATTATCATGAACTAAAGACCAAAAAAGATCAAATAGGGAGAAGGACCAGGCAGCCCACTCCGAAAATGATTAGCCATTGAAATCTGTATGAATAGGAGAGAAACACTGTAAAATATAGTGCCAGAAAATGAGTCCCTTGGGCTGAAAAACATTTAAGAAATGACTGGGGAAGCATTGCCTCCTCAAAGTAGAATCAACCTTAATGACAGGAGTAACGACCCTGGGACCCCCTTTTGCTTAGGGGACATGGCTCAAAATGAGAAGAAACACAGTGACTGCAACAATGGGCTCAAACATAAAAAGATCACGTGCATGGCACAGTGCTGGGTAGTGTTTCATTCTAGTGTAGTTAGGGTCACTATGAGTTGGATCCAACTCAACAACACCTGGCAACATCATCACAATTATTAACACCAGCCAAGTGTCATAGTGTACCCCTATAATCTCAGTTACTCAGAAGGCTGAGGTAGAAGGATTGTGAGTTGGAGGCCAGGGGCAACCTGCACAACCTAACATGATCTCGTCTCAAAAATTAAAAACAGAAAAGAAGGGGTAGGAGGGCAGCTTGGTGGTAGAGCTAATGCTCTTAGCTAGCATATGCAAGGGCCTGGGTTCAACCCACAGTACAGATTAAAAAAAGACACTGGAGCCAATGAACATTTCCTTGACCATCAACATACTAATGCCATGCATGAACATCTACATCCACTATACATACATACATATGTATATACACACGCACATACATCCATCCAAATATGGCATGCAGCATAGTTTTTGTTGTAGGTCTGTTTTCTACGTTTGATGGTATTAATCTTTAAAGAAAATTCAATATCTCACAACTGTATTACAATCTATACAATACATGATATTACATTATTATATGTTGTCTAGTTTTAGGACATATGTCAGATTTTATACATTAAAAATAATCCTGAACTTTTCAGATATTTGCCCTTGAGTTTCTCAGGATGGAGTCAACATATTCCATTACCTAAAATTATCACCCTCTTTTTGATGCCCAAATAATCACAAGTTGACCCAAAGGCACCTGTCACTTCTGACCTCTCAGCAGTAACACGGATACCATGGTGAGTTTTGTTCCTCACTTGAAATCACTAAACCATTCTAACAATAAAAATTTCAAACATCCGTTCATGAGGTGGGGCGTAAATGGAATGACACACTTTCCCGCAAACTGTATTATGTGTTTTCTCTCAGATCCTGGCCCAGATTCTTGTGTCCTTCTGGCTCTTCAATTAAGACTGTACCATGCTTCCCTCTTAGGAATCTTTCCCTGCTCTCCAGTTAGAAGGGGCTGACACCCACCACTTTCTCCTCTCTTTTCTCAGGGATCTTATACACATGTGAGGCATTATGTAAATTACTTATATGTTTTTTGTGTTTTGGACTTGGAGAAGATGTTCTTTTATAAATTTTGGTCTATGAAAGGATTGCCTTTTTTCTGAAATACATAAATTATGCAGCAAATGATTACTCCTCTTTCACTAAAGTTGTGTAATAACAAAGTAGATCATCATTCTACATGGGGTAATCTGTACAGTTTGAATTTTATGAGTTAAAAATCAAGAAAATTCCCAGAGTCATTTCTTAACTTACTTGCCTAAGCTGAAAATAACTGCCTCTAAAGTGAATTAAGCAGCTGTGTGACATGCTGAGTACCTGCGAGTTTCCTGAATGGTAACCCATCTACTACCCGGGATTACGGTATTCAGGTACAGCCAGTATTACTTGTGTTTTTGGCTGCAGAAATAAATCAGAGATAAATTTATTAACTAGCTCAAGGTCAGAGAGTCAGACCTGAATCAGAATTTCAAGTTAAACAACTTGAAGTTTCGAATGCATGATCTTGACCACTATTCTTTGTTATCAGCTGACCCATACTATTGGGGAAATAAACTCGATGAATGTGACATGTAAAATGGAGACACAGTTTGGCAGACACATTTTTTAAAATTTATCATTCAGATGGAAATCTAATTCATCCAGAAAAAAGAAATGCATACAGGCATTTGAAGCAAAGAGAATGTTTTTTTTCAATTCTACTATGTAGAAAAAACATCAAACTTGAATGATATTTAGTAATATCTACATGATTACCTGTGAAAATTTAGTATTTTTCCCAGAAATATAAAAGCACTGGGGACAGAGTTTCCTCTTGATGACTTTTTATTATATTCTTTACATTAATATGAAAACCTATTCAAGGGATTTTTATTTGTATTTGTATTGACGGCTTCTTAAAAGTAAATGTATCTGATTCTTGTGCTCATTTTTCACATTTCATGAACATCAGCAGCTTCAGGGAATTGTGTGTGCGCGTGTGTGCGTGTGCGTGCGCGTGTGCATGCGCGTGCGTGCGCGTGCGTGCGCACGTGTGTGCGCGGGTGCGTGTGCGTGTGTGCGTGCGTGCGCGTGTGTGCGTGCGTGTGTGCGTGCGTGTGTGTGTGCGTGTGTGCGTGCGCGCGTGTGTGTGCGCGCGTGTGTGTGTGTGCGTGTGTGCGTGCGTGCGTGTGCGCGCGTGTGTTGTTTATTGTAAGTATGAACATCACTATCAAGGAAATGTAAATTATCTTAAAGAAAAGATCGCAGATGGCTTGGGCATAGGCTTTTAGGAAGTATAATCTTGATTCAAGTTTTGGAATTTATTGTCTCAGAAGTGATACATCTTTAGCTCAAATGAAAGAGAACATTAACCTTGAAAGCACAGAAACTATCTTGTTTGTCCTCACACAATAGCACTCTAGATTCTAGCTGGTTTTATAAACTATGTTTTCCTTTCATATGATTATTTTAGAACATATTACACCTCCAACTCTACAAAGTTGGAGAGTTGGGTTATAAATGTTAAGGCAGACCTTTTCCTTTTAATTAACTTCTTTTTTTATCTTATCTTTGTGTCTTTTTACTCTTCCTGAACTATAAAGAGTATTCATCAGCTCTATGGGAAGAATATGGGACTGAATACTTTAAAATTTTATCTTTGAAATGCAAAACATAGAGATAAAATGAATAATTCAGTGCATCATCCAAATGCCTTAAAGACATCTAGCTGTTTATATTTACATGGCCTTAGTTTATTCACTAGCAACTTTCAGAAAGAAAGCATGAAAGAAGAAATAACCATCTCTCTCCCCCCTCTCCTTCTCCCATTTTCTGTTCCTTCCCCTGATCTTTGCACACACTCTTCTCTCATTGTACCTTATTTTTCCTCCGATTTCCATTTGTGTCAAAATCCCGCTTTCCAATAATTTAAGAAGCCAATAATATTGCTAATACCTTTTTAATCATCTCAGGTAATCAAAATGGCCTTTATTTAGCAGAGTGAAATAAAGGAGATATTGCCAAGAGTCCCACTTCATTTGCAGTTTTTAAAAATTCAGTTTAAATACCCTTAGATTTTATGCTGCCCTTCCATATCGCTATTCTTTCATATCTAAGGCGAGTAACAGATTCAAACACGAAGGCATCTTGAATATCATTTCCTAAATTACCATATTTGTGCCCATCCCATTATTGTTTTAATAAGTCGAGACAAATTTTACATGAATAACAAATATTTCTGATTAATGTTCATGGGAAATAATTAGTCAGGGCATTTTCAATTTGAATGTATAGGAACCGTACACAAAGGGAAACCAAATTCATCACCCACAGACTGAAGCACTGTGGGATGAAATGCTTAGGAGATCCCGTTATCACCTGCCACACCTCACTCCACCCACAGAACTTAGCTCACTGGTGTCGCGACTTGGTTCTGAGTCCACTCTGCCTGTTTGAGAAGTTCTGGTTGGCTTGCTGTTGTTTGAAAAAGCTCCATCCACTGAAGGCTGCTTGGGCTCAGCCACTCTGCAAACTCACTGCTCAGACTGAGAATTAGGCACAGATGTGCATTTACTCTTTCTATAGGACATGAGGTCTACAGCCATAACCACCCTGGCATCCGGTCCCATCAGGTTTCAGAAGCTAAGCAGGATCAGGCCTGGTAAGTCCTTGGATGGGAGACTGCCTGGGAACACCTGGTGCTGTACATTGGGCAGAAGGACCCAGCAGCCTTCTCCTGAAATAATTAACTATCAAGAACCCCATGAATAAAAGAGAAGCACGGACATAGTGCTGGGCATGCAGTGTTGAGGACAGTCACGTTCTATTGTACATAGGGTCACTATGAGTGAGAACCTAGGGCACCCAACAACAACAACAACACTATACGTTAGCCCTATTTTAGTGCGTTTGGAGAATTTCTTTCGCTTGATATAAACTCTTTCAACATGCAAAAAGTATTATCATCTGCCGGGCGCAGTGGCACATGCCTGTAATTCCAGTGGCTCGGAAGGTGGAGAAAGGAGGATTGCAAATTGGAGACCAGAGGCAGTCTACATAACTTAGTGAGACCCTGTCTTAAAAAGGAAAAAAACAGTGGGTTGGGGGTGCAGCTCAGTGGTCCAGCACTTGCAAAGCATGCAGGCGCGAGGCCCTGGGTTCAACTCCCAGTACCGCCAAAAAAAAAAAAGTTTTATCATCTGACTTTTATATAAAAAGCTATTTAAGTACTATACCCAAGAATATGACAGCTTAGTCATTAAAAATAAATGCTCTAGTCTGGCGTGGTGATACAAGCCAGTAATCCCAACAGCTCTGGCGGCTGAGGAAGGAGGATCATCAGTTTGAGGCCAGAGGCAGCCTGAACAATGTAGCAAGACCCTGAGTCAAAAAAATAAAAATAAAAATAAAAATAAAAAAATAAAAGTGGGCTGAACATTTGCAAAGTATGTATAAGGTCCTGGGTTCATTCCCAAGGTACTGCAAACTAAATAAATAGTGAATAAATAAAGAAATAAAGAAATGTTCTAACAAAGTCAAGTATATCTAGAATCTGGTTTCTTCTCCTCATTCCTATCAGAAACTCCTAGTTTAGGCATTTGTTTCTTCTTGTTTGAATTATCAGAAAAAATATTTTTGCTAGTTTCCGTACTGCTTTTATTTCCTTACTGTATTACCTAGTAAGTTGCAGGAAGTTTAGCTCAAATAATGACATTATTCACTATGTTAGAATGAGATGAAACTCTTTCCCTATGGTTGGTGTCATTTAACATGTGTAGACAGTAGATAATACTAACTCTTGCATACTTCTGCTAAGACAAGACCTAACTAAGTTGCCTGATAGCCTCTCCTATGTTCCATGATTCCATTTACCAAACTTTGCTTAGGCAATTCTCTTACACAGAAAAATATGAAGGAAATAAAATGTGGAGTTGGGACAGTGGAGAAATGGAGGATTATTCTCCATCTCTGCAATTCCTTTTGTTAATCAAATATATCCTGGAAATGAAATGATACACCTCTCTGTGATTTTTCTATTAGGAACAGGAACTACGCTCTTCATATGTGTTCTGATAGAACTTAATTTATAGCTTCCTAGAGAGTCTAAACACTTCCACTTTTAGTTATTTGTGTTCATGTTTTACTTCTCCCAATAGACACATATTTGAAAGCAAAAATCATTTCTTATTTATCATTAATTACCCACAGATCATGGTACAACATCTTCCACAGAATAGGAGCTTAATAATCTATTTTGGCAGTGGTGGCAGGGGAAATAATAAAATTTCCCTAATATATACAGCTTAAATTAAGAATTAGAGAACCAAGATATTGTGGAAAACTATAAAACTAGTTTTAAAATCAAGTGCACGTTTCCCCATCTGAGATTTTATGTAGAGTAAAAAATATGATTCATAGATTCCCCAATTCTACAATATTGATTTAGTTTTCAGTTTTGCAAAATAACCGTATTACAAAGTTCACAGAAGAGTTTGCTAAGTATTTATGAGCGTTTAGAGACAATTATTTTTATATATTTTACTTTCCATTACACTACTCTGCGCTCAAAAATCAAATTTAAATTTAAGAAGAATAAATAGGATATGCATGGTTTTGTCTTTCTTTATGGACTAAATGATTTTCTCTTTCCCCAAATAAACTTTCAACCATGTTGTTGAGTGGTCTAGTAGCCTAATTAAATTTAATTTTGCCTTTACAATTAGGTTTATTAACTTAGATGATGCAATTGTGGAAATGTATTGGAAATGATTATTGGAAATATGAATTAAGTGTACACCTGAAAAATTTACAAATATACGTCTTGGCACAAATCTGACTTGAAGAGCCATATCTTTAACTGTTTCACAGTTCTACATAGTGTTTTTAATTAATGACTACTGATTCACAGAAATATTTTTAATGTCTCAAGTTTAGGAGTTGGGATTTAGCTCAGTTGGTAGAGCACTGCTCTGCAGTCTCTGAGGTCCCAAGTTCGATTCCCAGCACCACAAAAATGGGAGAAGGAAATGGCAACCCAGTCCTGAGGCAATCCCGAAACAGTCAGCCATTGAAAACCCTGTAAGGGTCGCTATGAGTCGGACAGGACTCGACAGCACCTAACAACAACAACAACAACAAGTTTTTAAGATAAAGTGAAAAAACTTGATGACCATCCATTCTTCTCTTTAAAGTCGGATTAAAAAAAATACCCATGAACACCATAGCTATCAACAGGTAAGAACAAGATCTGAGCAATTTCTGTGCTCACTCCATGTGCCAATCATTCTCTGAAGTTGGCAGAATTGTTTCAGAAGTGTTTTCTCCGAAACATTTTCCGCTTCTTTCAAAAGGGAAACAAAAAAGATATTTCTAATAAAGCACTGCCATCCACAATTTCTAAAGAGTTTTTACAACTCAGCAAGTAAAATATCAACCTGATTAAAAAATGCACAAAACCCAGAGCAGAATCCTCATCACAGACAATAAACAGATAACAAAGAGGCATCTGAAAAGATGCACCACATCTATGTCAATAAGGGGATGCATTTTAAAGTACCAGTGAGAGGCCACTGTATTCCTACTAGAATAACCAACATCCGGAACACAAATGACATCAAATACTCTCCAGGATGTGGAGCAACAGGAATTTAAAAACTTGACAAAATAAGAACATATCACGTAAGACACATCCTTAAATTATTCACAAAGTAATTTCAAAAGCAATTCACGGAGTTATACAAACAAAAGATCATGTAATCTTTTATTTGCTTTTATTTCATTTATAAAATAGACAACTCTCCCAACTTTAGACAGCTGATAAAATTACTTTTGTAATTATTTTAAGCATGTTATTGTTTCATGATAACATTAAAGAGATAAAGTATCATATTGATCAGTCTGGTATATGGTTCTGTTTTATATTCATTAATATTTAAAATAGTTTGTTGTTCAGAAAAAGAATATCAAAAAAGAACATAAGATATGTCCCTTTGTGTGTGTGTGTGTGTGTGTGTGTGTGTATACACAGACATATCCATTAGTATATATCAACATGTATATAAACACATATATATATACACACACACACACATATGTGTTTGTATCTTTTCAAATGTCCTCAAAAAGTTGTGTATATGTGTATAAATACACACGTAGATAGGCTGTGTTGTTGTTGGCTGCCATCAAGTCAGGTCAACTCCTAGTGACCCTATGTACTAGGGATGAAACTCTCGCCCGCACTGTGCCTTGCCCGGCACTATATCACTGCATCTCTGTTTTTCATAGTGTTTTTGATGGCTGATTGTTTTGGGAGTGGGTTGCCAGGTCCTTCTGCCAAGCCTACAGCACCTGGTTTAGGACTAATGGACTAAGGACTGTAGGACTAAGGACTAATGAGGTGGGACCCTTCTGGGGCCCAGCCGGGAGAAGGGGAGCCAAGAATGAAGGAGACGAAGAGGCCAATACTGATGGTCTTGAGATCAACTTTATTCTCTATACTCATGCTTATATAGTAACTCAAGGAGATACTAAAAATAGCTCACAAAGGTAACTGCCGTGCAGTGGACTTTGTAACAGTCAGGGTTTACAATCAGCTTAGTTAGAATTCCAGTAACAGATTAATCCTAAAGATAGACTGAAGGAACAAAGTTCAGATCTATACGCATGTTAATATAGTAACTAAAGAGACAATCAAGGAACAAAGTTCAACAGAGCCTCTGATGTGCTGTTTCCTCATTCCACAGGTAGCAGAGCATCCTGCTATGGTCACATCTGTCACATAGCCATTTATGCAGGCATTGCCTTTTAACTTATGTCGGGCCTGTGGCTCCCGACAGGTCCCTGCTTAGCTTCTGAGACCTGATGAGATTGGATGCCGGAGCAGTAAAGTGCAGGCCATATATATGTATGTGTTTATATCTATACCTCCACATGGGGCTGGGATTTAGCTCAGTTGGTAGAGCAGTGCCCTGCAGTCTATGAAGTCTCAAGTTCGATTCCCAGCACCACAAAAACGGGAGAAGGACGTGGTAATCCACTCCTGAGGTAATCCCGAAACAGCCATTAAAAACCCTCTGAGGGTCGCTATGAGTCAGACACGACTCCATGGCACCTAACAACAATAAGAACCTCCACATGAATACAGTACCTACATTCCTTATCAAAGAAAAGCTTTTTGATATATAATTTTTCAAAGTTTAAAGAATATTCTTAGAAAAGTAAATTTTAAAAATTTAAAGAATATACTGAAATAGGGGGTGGGATTTAGCTCAGTTGGTAGAGCGCTGCACTGCAGTCTCTGAGGTCTCAAGTTCAATTCCCAGCACCACAAAAATGGGAGAAGGGCCTGGCAATCCACTCCCAAGGCAATCCCGAAACAGTCAGCCATTGAAAACCCTATGAGGGTCGCTATGAGTTGGATTCCGATTCGACGGCACCTAACAACAACATACTGAAATAGAGAAAAGAAAAAACCATACTCGGTTACCTTATTGGGGCTCAGAAAACAATACCCGGAAATTATGTCTCTTGATAGGCACAGTGACTTGAACTATAGAAGCAGTCTCACGGTTTCTGTCTTCCTCCTCCAACCCAATCTCCCAATCCTCTTTCTTGGAAGAAAGTTTCTCTGAAGTTTCCTCATCTCTGCCAGCGCCTCCAGAGGAATATGGGCATCTTGGTTCCCTCTGCTGAAGTCATTAGTCAGGGAAGAGTAATGGCTGGAGCCCTGGGTGGAAGCTGAAGTCCTCCCCACGCCAGCGCAGACAGACTTTGTCTCTTCGGAGGGATGTTAACTGAGACTTCATTTGTGTAGCAAGGTAGCCTTTGTTTGCAGTGATATTCTGCCTTTCACCTTCCCTATCCCCCCAGAGACCAAAGAAAAATTTTCCCCAGCTTAACATCTATTATTTGAGCCCATTCATCTTCCTTAAAATCCTTTATTTTTCCTCTAAAGGTGCCTGCAGCCCCTACTCCCCTCTTCCCTATGAAGGGGACATTTAAACTTCAACTCTCTGACTCTTCCTTGAGTTTGCTGCTCTTTGTGGCTCTCACATTTCTGTGTTAATACGTATGTATGCCTTTCCTTCCGCTAATCTATCTATTGTCAGCTTGTTTTATAGGCTCAAATTATTGAAACTTCAGGGGGTAGAAAGTTCCTTTCCCCCTAGAACCTCAGTACATTTTTTTGTGTTTGTATTTGACATCATCCCAATAATTCAAATATATTTTCGTCCACAGGCATTTCATTACATGCCTTTTAAAAAATGTAATATCTAACTTGCAGGACCTAGTGGAGCCATCAGAATGGAATAAAAGAAACAATAAATTGCATCTTTATTCTTTCATAAAAAGTATTAGACTAAATTTTGTAAGGGGAGACAATCATTTTTAAAACATTGGGTCTGAAAGCCTAGTAAAGAACTTTTATACAAATTTATGAGAGGGGAAAAAACCCAAACCATTAAAGACAGAACCCCAAGTTGAAATACCATTATTCAATTATAATTGTATTGTTGCCAAAGTAAATTTATGGCCTCATTGTATAACATTATGGAATTATATGAATGGGAAAATACATATAAATATGTTCTAAGAATAAGGCAAATACAATATAATAGTAATGATGATACACACAGATAAGTAGAAATAACTATCATGCATTTGACTATGTATAGAAATATACATATATACTTAAATTTTATTCATTCTAATATGTTTGAGGGGTCCCCAGCCCACACGCCACACTCTTGCTGACTGTATGAATTTCACTATTCTTACATTACTTGTGAGAACTGTGCATCAGCATCCTGAAGAGTCAGCTTCTCAATCTCCTGAATGGAATATTGCTGTAAACATTAGTACAGTAACGAGATTACCTCTCCCCGTTTAATAGGTTAGGTTGAATAGCTTCATTATATCAATAGACACTTAGAAAATGATGCAATTTTGAGACACAGTGACCTCCCTTTCCCTGTTGGTATCTTCGGGCCAGACTTCCACAGCCAAACTGTTGAGGAGGTAGGGGCTGATTAAGCAATCAACGTAAAGTCAGCCCCTCGCTTCTATTCAGGGTTGGACTAACTTCACCAAATGGATTGTGGAACATGAAAGGCAAAACCTGCAGCGGAGATTTCACAGAAAAAGAGAGTTAGAATCTTCAGTACGTGGACCCTAGGCCACGTCTCGGAGGAAGAATCATCTAATGTTTTTTGCGATGATGTGACCTCCTATTATTTACAATATATGGGTAACTATTCCAGTTGTCCCCGCATTTCATGTTGGCAGAACAAAGCAGTTGACCTTTTTCTGCTTTTTTCAGATTAGTGATAATGAAATGATTAGTAAGCAAGGAAAGGTCCACATAGAAATACAGTCCTATGTAGGTGGTGGTGGTGGTTGTTGTTAGGTGCCGTCGAGTCCGACTCATAGCAACCCTATGTACAGCAGATCGAAACACTTGCCGATTCTGTGCCAGGCAAACGATCTCATTTATGTTTAAGCCCATTGTTGCAGACACTGTGTCAATCCATCTGATGGAGGGTTTTCCTCTTTTGAGTTGACCTGCCACTCTTCCAAACATGATGTCCTTCTCCAGGGATTGTTCTCCCCTGACTACATGTCCGAAATATGTAAGATGCAGTTTGGCCATTTTTGCTTCCAAGGAGCACTCTGGTTGCACTTCTTCTAGGACATATTTATTGGTTCTTTTGGCAGTCCATGATATATTCAATAGACGTCTCCAGCACCACAATTCAAAAGCATCAATTCTTTTTCTGTCTCTCTTGTTCAATGTCCAGCTTTCACAACCATATGATGCGACTGAAAATACCATGGCATGAGTCAGACGCACCTTCGTCTTCAATATGACATCTTTGCTTTTCAATACTCTAAAGAGATGTTTTGCCACAGCTTTTCCTAGAGCAATGCATCTTTGGATTTCTTGACTGCTGCTTCCACGGGTGTTGATTATAGAGCCAAGCAAAGCAAAATCTTGGACGACCTCAATCTTTTCTCCATTTAATGTGAAGTTGCGTGCTGACCCAGTGATAAGGATTTTTGTTTTGTTGATGTTTAGTCATAACCCATATTGAAGGGTATGATCTTTGATATTCATCAGTAAATGTTTTAAATCCTCTTCATTTTCATCAAGCAAAGTGGTGTCATCTGCATAACGCAGGTTGTTAATGAGTCTTCCTCCAATCTTGATGCCACGTTCTTCCTCATAAAGTCCAGCTTCTTGGATTATTTGCTCAGCGTATAAATTGAAGAGATAGGGTGAAAGTATACAGCCCTGACGCACACCTTTCTCCACTTTAAACCATTCAGTGTTTCTAGCAAGTAATACAATGAACCCCAAATTATCGTGACATTTCCTAAACTTTTCCATTCATCTGTAATTACTATAGTCTTTGTGTCTATGAACACGGCCACTTCTTCATCAAAAGCTTTAACCTACATGAAGCCTCTGAGAATCTGAGTTTTAGTCATTCATTTATCTGTGAGCTCCTTATTTTCTTACATATCATAACTTTCATAGATTCTGTGAAATGTCTGTGCTTTGACGTTTGCACATTGTCCATAGCACACTTTCCAGGTACCTTATTCTGATTTTATAGAATCAGCTTTGTAGTTTTGCAATCATAATAATCAGACAGTGATGCAAATAATTGTCTACAGACAGGCAGGTGATGTTTTTCCTCAGAATTGTTGTTGTTGTTAGGTGCCATCGAGTTGATTCCGACTCATTGCAACCCTTATAGGGTTTTCAATGGTTGACTGTTTCGGGAAAACCCTTATAGGGTTTTCAGTGGCTGACTGTGTTGGGAGTGGATTGCTAGGTCCTTCTCCCATTTTGCAGTGCTGGGAATCGAACTCAGGACTTCAGAGACTGCAGAGCACTCTACCAACTGAGCTAAATCCCAGCCTGTCCTCAGAATACTCAGCAGAAAAATCTTCCTTCCAAATTAAGTCAAACATTTTAAAGTGTGTTGTTCCTCATATCTATATAAAAGATACGACTTATCTCTTTTAAAGTTACCTTTATGTTCACATTGTTTCCATCAAGCTGCGTTTCTCCTAGCTAGAGATCCTGTGCTCGGTGGTGCAGAGTGTGTGCAACTAATTTTAACAATACCAGATAAATTTTAATAATACCAGATAAATTAAAAGTACATTTAATCCCTATCCAACATTCTATTATTTCATATGACCCTAAATACTTTTATGTAGGACTAGACATCATTATCAAATTTTTTTTGATTATCAAATATTTAATTATTTATTTATTTATGTAATTATTTTATTTTATTTTATTTTTTAATTTAGTGGTTCTGGGGGCTGAGCCCAGGGCCTCATGCTTGCATGCTTTGCAAGTGCTGGACCACTGAGTTGCACCCCCAGCCCATTTCTTTTTCACCTTTTGAGACAAGGTCTCGCTAAATGACACAGAGTGTCTCTGGTGTCCAACTTGCAATCCTCCTGCCTCTGCCTCCTGAGTAGTGGGATTACAGGTGTGTGCCACCATGCCTGGCATCAAATTTTATTGATTTCTTGTTATTACCAGATACTGAGTTACTTCAGGAAATATTTTTTTTAATGTCCAATAACTCACAATAAAGGGAAGAGCATAAACTTATTTGAGGAGGGAATCATGCACAGAGTAACAATCAGTACATCAAATTGACTGGCATTATGACAAATAAGTCAGGGGAGAAGCAGGAAAGATGTGAGAAAATCTCAGAAAACAAGTTTTGAAAAAGAAGACATGACAATATTTTCTAGAAATACTCAGTACTGTGCTTTATAAATTCCCAGTATTTGTGTATTTGAGTGACAAAAACAGTGAGGATGGGAACAAAATTCTGCTTCTTGATGATAATGCCAGCTTCTTCATACTTTCCTTTCATGTGTAAGAACACTTATTAATTACAAAAAGTGATAAATTATTATGTGTTTTTGGCTTCTCAGATATTCTATTAACTGTAGAATTACAAAGAAATGCATGCATATTTAATTAACTTATAAAGCACATTATGTAACAACTTTGACAATATTTGCTTAAGAGAATCAGAAACAAATGACTACTTCAATGTACTGATACATTTTCTACTTTTTTTCTTATTACGTGTTTTGAGTAATGATTTTTCTCCAGGTGGTTATCACTTATTGCACGTATTTGTTAAAGTTTTCTTAATTCAGTAATATCTGTAACATAGAATTACTTTCTACAGTGTGGCACAAACCTGTTTGTGAAATGTTTCTCTCAGAAATGACACAAAAATACGCACTGGCAATGAGATGTGCTTCAGAGGACAGGGTGCCTTCTCTGTCTCTCAGATTCAGAATGGAGTCTGACTTGGGAGCCATACTCAGAGCAGTAGGCAGAATTGCTGCTTCTTCTTTTAGCTCAAAAGTTCTGGAAAAATAGAAAACCCCACAGAGCTCAAAGGAAGAGTACTCATTGGGGTGTGCCATTTTCTCATATTAAATTTTCTTTTTCTTTGTTATGGCTCTCTAAAGACTAAGATTTGCTATGGATTTTAAGGGGGAAAAGATTTCAAAGGAAAGCAAAACACATAAGAAATGATAAATGTTATGTTTATATCTTGTTAGGGAGCTCCCTGAAAGTGCTTGCAGCTTTGAGGTAGAGTAAAAATGTTGGGTAAATAATATTCCCTGCAGAGTGAAAGTTGTGCATAGAGAGAAACCACGCAGAGAGACTTAGAAAGCACACACCACAAGAAATGCTTTTCAGCAGGGAAGTCTCCCTTTGAACTTACGCATGGGTCAGAATGGCATACAATGTTTTTTATTGATAATGAAAGAAGTTTAAATAACTTTCAGGTGATGTCTATACAAAAACCATAAACTGAATCATGATTCAAAGTTCCAACTCAATTTGGTAATCCTACTTACAGAAGAAAGAACACTTGTGATAAATCAAAATGGAATACAGAGTCGACACAGTTTTCTGGTGATATATTGGATTTTTCTCAGCATACAATGGTGTATAAGTAGATTAAAAAATAAAACTAGATTTGACAGAATCTGCCCACTTAAGGATATATATCTACTTACCATAGTAGGCATTGCATTCCTACTATGTGTAGGCAAGATCTAGGTTTTGCAAATATAATAAGAACAGATGAAATATGTCACGTTCTGTCTGGGTGACTGACTCTATTAGATTAAGCAGGCTATAAACACGTCAACATACATGGCCACATATAATACACATATTGTGTATAATAAACACAATAAATTTCTAAGACTGATAAGGGTTGTAAAGGAAATGAAATCACAGTTACGAACAGTAAATAACTATTAAAATCTAGACGTAGGATACTTTGGCCATGGTGGCAAGAAAACTATCACAGAATGGGTGAAATTTTGAGACGCCAACAAGGATATAAAGGTGTGAAGATTCAGGGGAGGAGCATTCCAGAAATGGAAATAAGATGTGTAAAAATTCTGAGATTAGAATGAGTTTTTATGTTTGGGCAATCACCATCATCATCATCATCATCACCATCATCAATATCATCATCATTACCATCATCAGTATCATCATCATCACCATCATCATCATCATCATCATCATCAGTATCATCATCATCATCAATATCATCACCATCACCATCATCATCATCATCATCATCATCATCAGTATCATCATCATCATCATCAATATCATCATCATCAGTATCATCATCATCATCATCATCATCATCATCATCATCATCACCATCATCGATATCATCCCATCATCAGTATCATCATCATCATTACCTCGAGCAGTGTGAGCGTAAGGAATGTTGAGCAACTAAGAACTGTGTTGGGTGATCAAAAGATATGGTGAATGTTTAAAGGAAATATTAATACGGTAAATTAATCCCACTCAAAAAGCTCCCCCAGCTTCACACACACACCCCATCCTCCTCGCCATATCGTGAAGCAGTCCTGGAAGCCGTCTTCCATGAGGATCTTTCCCTGCTCTGTCCTGGCTGCCTCAGTGTCCTGAATTGATCCAAGCCATTTGTTTGTCATGATAATTTTGACTTTGTGGAAGAGCTGGAAGCCACATGGAGCCAGAATTGGTGAAAAAGTGGATGAGGACACACCATGATGTTCTTATTTGAGAGAAATGGCTGTACTGTAGTGATGTGTGACATGGAGTGTCTGACAGAGGGTGAACTTGAAGACACTGATGAGAGAGGACCTCCAGAACCGCTTCAGGAAGTAGCAAGAAAAAGGGGAGGAGTGTGCTCAAAGCCTGGGAGCCATGGGGATTCATCGCAATGTGTCTTTTACTGGTATACTTTTTAAAATTCAAGCATCCCTTATTTTTGATATAAAGACAAGAGATTTGTTAACAGTTGAAACCTAACCTGCCAAACATCCACACAAAATTAAGGAAATAGGTTCAGGGTATGTAACCTACCCAAGGTGTAGACTAATCTTCCTCCTTCTAAAATCACTCCTCCCCAAAGCTGGAAACCAGAATCCTTTGAGATTTGTGTTACAAGCCACGCCCATTGACTAATGTATTCCTCCATTACTGGGTCAACATCTGCAGAATTCTGAGTTGTGTCAAGTATTACCTTTTCTTAAACTATTTTGTTAGCTATTTAATTCTTTAAAAAGACTTTAAACTTATTTCAAGTATATTTTAATTCTTTTATCAGTTGAGTCTCTTTCTAAAATTACCATACTTCTCACCACCAGAAATCAAAAACCCCTTTTCCTACCATCCTACTATTTTTTAAAGTACTTCTGATTCTTTGAAGCTCAGCCTTCACTTGTAGCATAAATTTATCATTTTCATAAGCAAAGATGGTTAATTGATTAGCTCATAATCTAGCAAGCCACCTATGAGTCTTTATTAAACATTGAGTTAAAGATACAATTAAGGAAGAGAGCACTGGTAAAAAAGATTAATCTAAAAGAATGTAAAGCATTACTTACTGAAATATAATATTGAAGGAATGTAAATAATCACTATAAAACAATGATGTGCTGTTAAAAAGTCAAGCAATTTACCAATATGATCTTCCCAATGTAAAGTTTAGTTATTAGTTATGAAATGCATTTGAAATACTATAAGAGTGCAACATTTTGTTCAGCAGCTTCTTGGGTCACTTAACTCTGCTGTGTTATAAATGAACTCAATTTAAAAAGACTATTAATTGCTGTGTCTGTGCCATTTCATTTACAAGGAATTACCAAAGCCAATATAACACTGAGGGTAAGACTTTTCTCCCCCTTCAAAGCAGCTGGCCATAGAGAAGCATTGCTCCCTCAAGAACCATAAAATTCTTCCATTTGACAGCCAAGCAGAAAAGGTGAGAAGAAAATAAACAGCCCTGTTAACAGGAGCTGTCACCATGATGGATGTTGATGAGCAGTAATTAATGTGGATTCTCTTAGGCAAAGCCCAGAGGTCTGGGCTGATGCCCACTGACTTAAAGATGGGGGGGGGGGAAGGACCAAAGAGTGAAGAAACCACAGGAAATGCTAGGTTAAAGAAATGAGAAAACTAGAATTTTAAAGCTGTGTAAATGTCCAACTCCATAGCATTTTTTATTATTATTCAGTTCTAGACTAGCAATTAATAGTTGTTAAGGGCCATGGAATCCAGTCCAATCCATAGGGACCCTCAGATTGTTTTCAAAGGCTGATTGTTTTAGGATTGCTTGGGGGGTGGATTGCCACGTCCTTCTTCCACTTTGTGTGTGTGTGTGTGTGTGTGGTGTTGGGGATTAAACTCAGGGCCCCAGAGAGTGCAGAGCAACACTCTAGTGACTGAGCTAAAACCCCAGCAGCAAATAGTTAGTGTTCCATAAATATTACCTGGGATGTGTATAATTATTCTGTTTACATTTATTTCCTTGTTCACTGCTATTCATTCAGTATCTGACACTTATTGAGCAAAGAGTAGTATATAATTTTGAAGAATTTCTATTTTCTGCTGCTTTTTTTACTATATAGTTTTTTAATCTTATAAAAAAATCTACACTATTGTCAAATTTTCATTACGCTATTTCAGTAAAACTCTGAAGTGAAACTATCAAATTAAAAATTGTGGTTCATATTGGTGTGTTACTGTTAGTGTAAGTGGTATTTCATGAATGATTTTGTACACACATCATGCAGAGCGTGGAATTTGACACATGATTCTTGAGATATCATTAAATCATTTAACGTCTCCAGTAGGCCGTTCTTTGGTAAATACAAAACTTCTATAAATTGTGTATTCCCAAACTCCAAATTTAGGTCTTAGATGGGAAGCAAAATCTCCTTTAACCCATGCTGCGCAGTTATTTGTATTACAATTAGCATGTCGGTGTGCACCACAATTCAAGAAAACATTCTCCAATGTCATTCTCCAACTTTGTATGTCCCTTTCATGGTACAGAAGAAAATCTGCTAGGGACCCTTAGGAATCATCTCTTTTATGGAATGGAAGTGTTTTATCAGGAAAGAAACATATTATGATATGGAGTTATTTTAAAAGTTTGGGCAACGTCCATACAGCAGGAGCATATCTTTAAGTGCGTGTCACAATTCCTCTAGTAAATTCAATATAATTTATCATTTCAAGCTTAGCTTCTCTTTTTGTTTAAACAATAGTTCTCTGAAAACAGGTGGCATGGCTATTTTAGGATTGTGTCTGTTTCTGAATTTTAACCTAGGTATTCTTCATAATTCTTTACTAGAAGCTTTACTAGAAACTACTAGAAGCATTTCCAAAATGCATGGAAAAGAATGTCTGTGCCGCTAGGGGGAAGGAAAAAGGCAAGAAGTCTTAGTTTGCAGTTATAAAGATGCCAGTGCCAGAGAGAGACTGAGCTCCTCTAGGAACGGTTGAGGGGACGGATGCTCTTTGACCACCTTCCCGAGAGCATAGGGACTCCCTCAAAATCGAGCTTTAGCAGAATCTCTTTTGCTTCATTTCAAATCTAAGGACAGTTGAACCATAATTTTTAATGGTAATTATTAATGTGTATGGGAGACGGACCTGGCAAGCCACTCCCAAAATCAGTCCGCCACTGAAAACCCAATGAACAGCAGAGAAGCACTGACAATAGTGTTTCACCTGTTGTATGAAGGGTCGCTATGAGTTGGGTACCGACTCAAGGGCACCTAACAACAACATTAATATCTATAAACTGCACACATTAGTGGGATTGACTTTTATATTTCTATACATGGATTCATCATACGATGATCATGATTTCATTCTTCATTATGACTGAATTGTGTGTGTGTGTGTGTGTGTGTGTGTGTGTGTGTGTGTGTGTTTGTGTGGTCAACTATACCTTTCATCTTGTATTTTTAATGGCAGAGCATTAAATTCATGCAATCTGCTTTCTCCTCAATTCTGGGTTCTTTTTCGATAGCATTTAAATTTCTTCTATTTCCTTGGACTTTTAAAAAGAGCAGTAATGCCAGTAATGGTGTATTGTTTCTCCATTTCTAACGTGTTTCCATAATCTCAGTTGTTTTAACGTGTTTTCTCTAAATTCAGCGTGTTAATTGTAACTTCTGCATCAGATTATTTTATCTTTAGTATCATTTCTGTGTTAAACATCTGATAGTGTTAATATCTATTTAAAAACATCTTAGTTGATTAAATACATTGTGTCAAAATGCATACGGTGTTAAATGTAATCATGTGAAAAAATGCTGCTTTCCAATATTTTGCACTCAATTTTAAAACTGCTTCTGAATACAATAGTTGTATATTAACAATGCAAAAGTTACATTTTCTTTAAGTTGCAGAATCATGTCATAATATCTATTCTGACTTTATTGCTCATTTTCTTTATTTATTCAGCTGTGAATAATGGGAGGATTTTTCAGTCTAGCTGTTTTCATTAAACAGGGCTCTAGGATTATCACATCCTCAATTCTGTCTCTACTTTAATAATCCATCTTATTGACCATATATTGTAGCCTGCTAAATATATACAGTACACTTTTGGGGGATTTTTGCAAACATCTATTTGTATCTGCTCTACTAATAATGATCTATTTTTTCTCCTGCTAGAAATATTCAGGATTAGATTTCATTTCTGAATATGAAGGAATTAATATTTTGTATTTTGTCATTTGATTTCAAAAAGCATATGAGAAATACAAAATTCCAGTGGATATTTTTACTACAATGTATTTTTGCTGTGATATTCCATATTTAAAGTGATCTCTCTTCCTATATAAAATCCTGCATTAGTGATGGAAAATGAATTCCTAGGAAGTTACTAACTTGGGAGTAAGAAGATATAATGATTCTGGATACTCTAAAAAAGTAACTCTTAGTGTATATCATTTGCAGAGGAGGAGGTAGGTAACGTTACTAAAGCTGAATATGTATAAGATTCAGAGAAATAAGTAGGTTGGAGTGAAAAGAAAGAAATTTTCTGCTGTGTTTTAGTTCAGGGCTGCAGTTTAGCTCAGTTGGTAGACCGCTGGTCCGCACTCTGCGGCCCTGGGTCCGATGTCCAGCACAGCAAAAATAGGAGAAGGACCTGGCAGCTCACTCCTGAAACAATCAGCCATTGAAAACCCTATGAGTGGCAGAGAAGCACTGACATGGTGCCGGGCATGGCACAGTGTCAGGGAGTGTTTCGTTCTGTTGTACGTAGACCCAAGGCATTTAACAACAACGAAAACAACAACAACAACAACAACAACATATTCTAGTTCATCTTATTTGTTGTGCTATTTCACCAGGGTGCCTACATCAATATCTGGGAAATTAATACATTGGAGACTGTGGTAGAGAGAGGTAAAATGACTTATCCAAGTGGTACCAGTAGAAAGTGGAAAGGTGTTATACAAACCCAAGCCATCTGGCTCAAAGTCACATTTCTTCATCTTACACTGTGGTTAATTATTGTGGCTGTGTCATCAGGGTTATGAAGGCATCTGTGAAAGTTAAATGAGGTGATATTTGTGAAATGTTTAGGACACTCCTGGCCCACATAAATTAATGCTGTTCAAAATATACAAACAAACATCTTTCAGTTATATTCCTCTACTGAAACATATCACAAAGCTCTCATCTCCCAACTATGTCAACTCAATCTGAGAAAAGTTACATGAAATTCTTTAGCTGAATTTAAAGTCAAACGTAACAGACTCTTATAATATGCAAATTTAATAATTCACCTCCATTACAAAATATTTAATATGCAATATTTAATATTATACCGTCCAATATAATAATATAGTATTTAAATTAATGATATAATGTTGTTGTTGTTGTTAGGTGCTGTCAAGTTGGTATCCAACTCATAGCGACCCTCCGTACAACAGGGGAAACACTATTGTCAGTGCTTCTCTGCTGTTCATAGGGTTTTCAATGGTGGATTGATTTTTGGGAGGGGGTTGCCAGGTCCTTCTCCCAAGCCTACAGCTTCTGGTGTTCCCAGGCGGTCTCCCATCCAGGTACTAACCAGGCCCAACCTTGCTTAGCTTCCCAGATCTGACAGGATTGGATGCCACAGGGCTACTGCTGCAGGCTAATGATATAATATTTAATACATAATGTTTATATTTAGGTATAGCTAGATCTTTAAGCTAAGTATTTGCTAAGAAAAATTCCTAAAACAACAATCCTTTAAAATTTTCTTTCTTTTTGTGTTGTAGTTTACACATTGCCACACTCAAAATAGTATTTTTTTCCTTATTACTCCTTTCAGTATGTTTTTTAAGCAGAAAATTATTTCAAATGAAGCCCAACTGCAGTGGGGCTACTTGTAGAGAATGGAAAATAGAAATGTGTGGGATCTAAGCATTTGCATCTAGATGCTCAGGTCAATATTCTGAATAAAGGTAATTTACAGGCAGTTCATAACATCAACCAAAGATCATTTAGTAGAGTAGAATAGTAATATCCACTCTCATTATAAAAATTAAGCATGCTATACATTCATCTTGGCATTAAATTCCGTGGATATCCAAATCCCTTTGCTATGTCATGTAAAACTTAATTGCAATAACATTTTTCTCTCTATTGGTTTAGGAGAAAAGTACTTGCAATATTATTTCATAAGGTTGCCATGCTATGTTGTTGTTGTTGTTGTTAGGTGATCTTGAGTTGGTGTCTGATATATAAGAGCTCTATGTACAACAGAAGAAACACTATTGTCAGGGCTTCTCTGCTAGTCATAGGGATTTCAATGGCTGATTGTTTCTTGGGAGTGGGTTGCCAGGTTCTTCTCCCAAGCCTACAGCACCTGGTGTTCCCAGGAGGTACCCCATTGGACCCTGCATAGCTTCCAAATCTGACAGATACTCAGTGGTATGGCTGCAGGCAAGGTTGACATAGAATACTCAGATTTCCCCACCAGGTTTTCCTAGATTATCTTAAAGTCTTCTTTAAAGCAAACTTTTCGGAATTGTTTTTGGTTTCTTTGTTTCCTAATGAAACTGCTAATGAGAATTTTCTTAATAGTTGTGTAAATCCTGTTGAATGCATATAATGCCAATGCTGTTTACTCAGATGAGTCCTTTTCAATTTATTTTAAAAATCTAAGGACATTGGATTATTAATGCCATCTATATATACAAATCAGTTTAACTTTTTTGATGGAATTGGCTAGTCATTAATCTGCTACAAAATGTGTACTTGACGAATTGCTTGTTGAATCTTTTTTATGGAAATCCAAAGTGTTTCCATTCGTTTTTTATATATGACCAACTTTTTTGATAAGTAAAAGTATCACTGAATGTATCTGTCTTTTTTTTTCCCCATAAAGAAAGATTAGGTCTTTTGTCAATAAACTGATGGAATGAATTGATTTACTCATAAGGCTATTACTCACTCCCAGAAATATGTTTAGAAATAGCTTCTAAGTAACTTTCTAATCCGTTCTTGAAATTTAATTCCAAGAATGGGAAACTATTTGAAAGAAGACTTTTAGGGAAAACAGCATGTGCCCATGGAGGTCAAGACAGATTCCCAGGGCCATGTTCCCAGGATCATATTCCTATAAATGTTCAATTGAGCATTATTCGCAGGCTAAGGAGAATCTCATCCTGTAGCCATGGCAACCCATTCCCAATAAGCAATCAGCCATCGAAAACCCTATGAATAGCAGAGAAGTACTAACAATACTGTTTTGCCTGTTGTACATAGGGTGGCTGTGAGTTGGACACTGACTCCATGGCACCCAACAATAAGAACAAGGAGAACCTCATATCCTTGATATCAAATGCTCAATAAAATTTGATGAATGAGTTATGAATGTGTGAATAAGTCAGAAAATACATGTGTGAATCAGCAGATTTGATGTGATATTCTTTCTTCATGAGATGAACAATTTTTAAGTTGAAGCCAGGAAATGATAGTACTTAATTTCAAGTACTAAAGTATTTTCCATGTACATTTTTGACCTTACTAAAACTTGTACTAAAGTTTTCATTTGGAATTAATGGGTTGGGAGACACCACCGGGATTTAGATATGGGAATGATAAAGAGTTCAAACCAACACTTTTATCTTTTTTGTTTGTTTGCTTTTTTATTTAGTACTAGGAATTGAATCAGAGCCTTGTATACACTCAGCTTGGGCTCCACCTCTTGGCTGCACTCCTGGCCTTACATTTATCTTGTGTAGCCACAATCAGTGAGATCATGTAGTTATTTTTAGAAACAATGCCTCAAAACTCCCTTTTAGTTCATCTCCAAAATGTGGGCCTTTGCGCACACACACTATACCCATATATTTTGCTTGATAGCTTGGGGTATAATATATATAATATATATATAATAGTCATTCATCACGCAGAGAAATAGCACTGGGGTTGTGTCTAACAAGAGCATGGAGTGGTTACTTCAACAGATCTCTAAGCTGTCAAACACAGCTTATATACAGAAAAACTTCATTCCAACACAAAGCCCTAGTCCAAAACTAAGCATGAAGTATAGCTTTAAATTAGAACTTGAGGAAATTTTAGTTGTCAATGCCAACCATATAGTATACCTACTTTTGCCACTGTATATACACAGGAACATTCCATTTTCACTTCTTTTTAGTGCATATTGAAGCCTTTGAGTTTACTTATATAATGGGATAAACTACCACAGTGGGTAATTTTTAAATTGCTATTGAATTTCTATTTTAATTAAATATTATCTGTCTCATTCCCAAACCTCAGAAAAAATAAATATTTGAAATAATCTAGTATAAATTATATCTATCTATCTATCTATCTATCTATCTCACAGCAGCAACATGTATAATGTATGTATGTTCATATTTTGTACTTGGGGTTTGAACGTAGTGCCTCGCATATACTTTGCAAATATTCTTCCACTGGGCCCCAGCCCATTTTTTTGGGGGGGGGGGGTCAAATTCTTACTAAATTACACAGGCCACCTCTGACTTTGAACTCAAGATCTTCTGACCTGTAACTTCCTAGTTGCATTTTATAAAAATTTCAAAACACCGAATCTTTGCTCTGTATAATTTATGAACATGAAATGTTAGGTGACTAAGTTAACTTTGGAATCTTCTTAAACAATGAATGTGGAAAGGAAGATTGTCAGACATAGCAAAATTGCAAATTGCTTTCAAGAGCCTTAAAAAGAACTCATATATATATGAGCATATTCCTGTACCTATATTTAATATTTAATTTGTTGTAATAAATTAGCCTTTTAGTTATCCTTAAACCTTGAATAAAAGCACACAGAAGACTATGACAATTGTGTCTTTTTCTGACATTGGTAGGTTTTATAAGTTTTAGAGGAAATCCTTTCCCTAAGACTGTGAAGAGTCTGGGATTTTATTCTACTTCCAAGACTCAAATTAGATTGCCAAAACGTCTTAGATGCTGTCAGAACACTCCAGACTCTTAGAGACAGCAGGCAGGTTATTACTTAAAGCAATAGGTGTCACCAAAGTATTCTTGTTTTCACATGCTAGTTTCCAGAGTCTAAATTCATAAAAGAACATTTGACAAGGGCCATAATAAGTCCTGCAGACACCACAGCATTTGTTACAGGAGAAGCTATGAAGTGAGGGAATACAAATATTTTGTGTTGGGCAGAAAACCTGCCTGACTTTTGCCTTAGATACTTCTGTTTCAGCGGAGGGCAGACAAATCTGCCTTCTGCTCTGGAACAATCTTTGACTTCTGTTGTGGAATTTCTGGATGTTTGCTATACAAACATCCTTGGACATGTGACCTGAGTTAAAAACTTTGGGTGCCTAGGCATGCAAGATGAGCACACCTATTAGACAGACAAATAATTGTTTCTCAACATGTAGACCTTATCTTCTACAAGTTAAAGTTTAATCTATGTAGGAATTGAGTTGCTTATGTTAATCAGGTATTACGGCTATGATACAGAGCAATAATTATTTTGAATTCAAAGTATTCATAGATCAAGCATTTACTTCTAGCTTGTATGTCTGCAGATCAAATGCTGCACTCTGGCAGGCGTAGGCTCAGCTTGGATGTGTGGCTGTAGCCCGGCTGGATGGCACCTGGGATTGCTCCAGACTTCGGCAGGGTTAAGTTCTGATCCATGTGTCTCGGTCTGGGTCCCAGGTGGACACAACAGCAATTGTCAGGAGTGTGTTTTTTGTCTCACAGTTGATGACCAGACCCAAAGCTGGTCAAATCACTCAAGCGTGTCTGATCCCTGGATCCTGTCGTGTCCTCTTTCAGTGACTTATGCAACACCAGTCACACAGTCAAACTGCAGTATGTGGACTGGGAAATGTATTTTCCCCTCACAGAGAGGAGAGGCTCAGAGGTTATTCTTGAACAACACTTCAATCAATACCAACTTTTGACACAAGTTCTTTCCCCGTTCTCAGTGAATGTTGTTTGACTTTTCATTTGTTAAATATCCTTGGGAGAAGTAGAGAGAGAGACAATGGTTGATAACACTTGCTGACAGTCTGAATGAAGAGCCAGTGATAACTGATATAATTTATCATAACTTTTGCAGTAATATTTCAGTGTGTCTCTCTGTTCATAAAGATAACATGTGCAAGAAGCCAGTAAGTAAAACATGTTTATAATTGCTCCACAGTATCTTGAAAGATATCCTGTGTAGAGAAAATAATAGCAAGAACCAGAGCTCAACTGTGCACATAAGTTTTCAGTATAAAAATATTTTGTGTACACTAACTCATGTGACACTTCAAACAACAATTTAGGTAGATGACATGGTATTGACAGTGCTGAATTTTTTTTCCAAATGGGAATGCCAAGATTGGAGAATTACTTACCCTGGTTACAATGCCTGTTATTGGCAAATCTGAGGCTCATTCATTCTCAGAACTACACTGAGTAATTAATATTAAAAAGTTAACTACATGTGACTAAGTATACCTTTATCTTATATTAAAACAACATATTCAATTCTCGGGTACATTGTTAATCTGGTTTGTTGGTATAAGATATATGTATTTTTCAAAAATCTGCAATAAAAATATAACTTTCTATTGACACTGTATTGATTTATTAGTGGTTTATGTGAATCAAATGACATTAGGGTACATTTTATCTTAATTTCATTGTACTGTCCCTGCTCACTGTATTTATTTATTTTTTAATGTGGTGCTAAATCTGTCTGTAAGTTATATTTGATAGAGATGCTTTCATGAAGAGAGATTGCGTGAAATTATGAGCTTCAGAAAAGTCAGTGCAATGGGATTTTAATCTCTATAATGTCAATTGTTTTCAGCCTAGCTTTTCCTTCAAAATACTCTGAAATTGCTAATATCCTTCTATATATAAGCATCTTAGACCTCAATCCCTTTCTTTTTATGAATACATTACAAAACAGTCATTTATTCAGTGTAATTCTTTGCAGCAGAGCTTTCAAATGTGGCAATATAGTGAAATACAGTGTAAATACATATGTTTTTGTGTGCATATAATTCAAATTACTTTATGGAATTGTTTTCTCTGAAGAGAAGGAAACCTTACACATTTGGTCAAGTAAAATAAACTTCATTGTAAATGTTCATTCTGACAGATTTAAGCTGTATGCATATCTCACCCCTGTAAACTTTTGATTCCATTTTTATTCTGAAACGGTAGGTCAGGCTTTACTTTCCTTGCTTTCACATTTTAAGGTGCTTCATTAGTTGTGAAGTCATTTCATTAAGTTTTTCTAAGTGCAGTAAACTGAAAAAGTAAGGGCTACTTCACACACAAAAAAGTCAGATATTTTACCCGGAGACAAAAAAATCCTATTACCATTACTGTCTATGACATAGTTTTAGATTTATTTTTTGTAGAGTGAAAAAGAAAGAAAACCTATATATGCATCATACCAAATCATTTGTCAGGATGTTTTATTTGATCAGTTTCACCAAACGCATTTATTTTGGGAACATTTCCACAAATAAGCTGGAGCCCTTATGCACATATCTTTTCACATTTTTTATATGCCCACATGATATTTAAAAATAATTTTCACTTTTTTTTCTGGCATTGAACATAATAGTTTTCTCAACCATAAAATGATAGGTATTGTAAATATAATCAGTTTTCTAAGCCTTGACACCGTGTAGGAGAAAAAATAATGCTTTAGCTTATACAAATAGTCCTCTTCTGACAAATGTGTCATGGCTCAATATATCTCTTTGAAAGTTTGTATAGATCATCATGAGCTAAAGGTAATGTATGATTAAGGTAGTATACTATACCTTACATTTTAACATCTCTATTGAGGAACACAAGCTAGAATTATTTTTCAAAAATAGAAAAATGTGTTGTTCTCTAGCTTTCAAAGAATCATCTTATACCTTTCTAAGCAAATAAGATATGCTCAGGTTTCATAGAGCATTCAGATAGATGAGATGAAATCCCAGAAACACTGTGTCTTTTTCTCCAGAGGAAATATTTTTAAAAGTGTAATCTTGTAAATATCCCTTAGAGTTTTCTAAGTGGTTTTGATTCAATGTTGTTGTTCGGTGCCATGAGTCAGGTCCGACTCATAGCAACCCTACGTACAATAGAACGGAACACCCTCAGACAGTGTGCCACGCTCTTCATAGGGTTTTTGATGGCTGATTATTTTGAGAGTGGGTGCCAGGTCCTTATCCCATTTTTTTTTTTTTGTGGTGGTGAGGATTAAACCCAGGGCCTCAGAGAAAGCAGAAAGGCACCCTACCAACTGAGCTAACCCTGATCCGCTTTGGATAGATGTTGTTGTTGTTGGGTGCCGTCGAGTCGGTATCCGACTCATAGTGACTCTCATAGGGTTTTCAATGGCTGACTGTTTCGGGATTGCCTTGGGAGTGGATTGCCAGGCCCTTCTCCCATTTTTGCGGTGCTGGGAATTGAACTCTGGACCTCAGAGACTGCAGCTCAGCACTCTACCAACTGAGCTAAATCCCAGCCCCTTGGATAGATAGTAGATTATAATTGACACTGGAACTATTTAAACCACCAGCAAGAATCTGTGAGAATGAGATGCAGGGTTTACAACCTAGAATATAAAGACGAGACACCGGGAAATATGAAGTATTCAGTTATAGCTGTAATTCAGGATATCATTTCTGATATGGAATTTAATCATTATTTGATAGTGAATAAATTAGTTAAGTGAATACAAAGAAACTTCACATCTGTTGGTGTTTCTTCCTCTGTGATTCATTTGACTTGATTTTATGCAACAAAACATAGAAATTTATGTAAAATATTTTCCAATCATTGAGACAGCAAAGGCCAACACTGTACCTCTCCTAAAAAAACCATTCATCTTCCATGCTAGCTGTGAGATAAGTTAAACATTTCTTGATGAAATATAAAATAGAAGCCATCTAATCAGGAAATAATTTAGTAAGTTGCAAGAAAATTTTGATCAAGTATCACTGAGCATTTAGTATAACTTGAAGTATTCTATAAGTGACATGCAGATGTGAAATGCATATCAGGTTAAAAAAATTCCAGTTCTTCTTTTAACATGGATGTGGGGAAACTAAAGATGCAATGATACATTTCCTTCTGCAAAGCTCTCATTTCCCCCTTCTAGTTCTAGTATTTCTCTACATTCTTCAAAAAATCAGGACTGGCATTTATATATTTTTAAAATAGTTGATTCTACTCCTATTTATCCTGACACGTTAGAGTGGAAGGTCTTCTTAGAAGCAGAAAGGAAGAAATTAATCAGCCAGAAGGACTTCCAATTTGTTAACCTACCAGGCTTATTGCTAGACCTCATCATATTGGCAGAACAATCTCTCCTCTGTCTCCATGCTGGATCACTTGTCATTCCAGCAGCCACAACAACTAACATCACCCCAAAAGTGTGACCTCTTATTTTACAATAGAATATGCTAACTACATATGTATTGTGCTCACGTGTGTATATACACATGAGTGCAATATATATCCAGGCCGAGGGTCTTCCTTATAGACAATGTTCTTTCAGAGCACAGGTCTGTATTCATTTTATGCCACATCTTCTTTCTTTGGTCTTATTCTTTGCACTCTTATTCTTTGAGCGCTAAATTCCTCTAGAAAATTTCCCCAGCATGATGGGTTCCATCATTAGAAATTATCTGCTTAAAACTTATGTTATTTGGCTTGAAATTACCACCCCATAGGCATCCTGGTTTTGGACAATCAACAGTGGCGCCCGCGCAATGCCATCTCTCTTAGACACTCAGTGCCGTCTCAATGCATTCTTTCTTCCTGGCAGCTCACTTCTTGCATCTGACAGAGCCGTGCAAACACTGCATGTATCCTCTTGCTTGGCCTGTTCAGTTTTTCCAATATCTCCTCTAAATTCAGTGATGTTATGCTTCCTATTTTTCTATCTAAACTTAATATATTTCCCTATGGATCATGATATGAACTAACCCCTACGATAAAATATTTATCTCCCTATAAAAACTAACTTACTTTTGCATTTTTCAACTTGGTTTCTTTTAATCAGTAGCATTTATCAATCCATGGTGCAGCTTACAATTTAATTCAGCAGACAAAAGAAGCATACATGAGGCGAGAAAGAGACCAAAATGGAAAAGCCTGGTTAATCTATGTCCATAAATTTGTACTTTATTTATTTTTATTTTTATTGTGTTATAGCTCTTGGTGGTTGAACCCAGGGCCTCACACATATTTTACATGTGCTGTACCACTGAGCTGCACACCCAGCCCATTTTTACATTTTTCCTTTTTTAGCTTGAGACAGGGTGTTGTTCAGTTACGTAAGCTGCCTCTGGCCTCAAAGTTGGAATCCTCCTTCCTCAATCTCCTTGTTGCTGGGATCACAAGTATGTTCACCATGCCTTATTTTATCCATTATGCACTTAGTGCATCCCTTCTGCTTACATATTTTACAGAACCACAAATCCCAGGTATTCATATAGTTGCATCATATATTTTGAGATTTCTCTCTCCCCCTCTTCCTCTCTACTTTATTTCCCTTTCCAGCTCTGCTCCCACCCATTGATCCCTGCCCCATTTCTTTCAACTTTGCTTATACTTTCCCTTCTTAAATATTTATGATCATTCACTTTCATATATCTACATTTAAAATATATTTTTCATGCTTCAAGTTAGATTTAGTTCTCATGAGGAAGAATATGTGGTATTTCTCTTTTGGGGGCTGAGTTAGATCACTTAAGATGATCTGCAATTCCACTCATTTTGCTGCAAATGAAATAATTTCATTTTTTCTTTATTGCTGAGTAATATTCCACTGTGTATATATGTACCGCAATTTTGCAATCCATTCCTCTGTTTGTGGACATCTTCATTAATTCCATACCCTTGTGATTGTAAAGAGTGCTGCATTAAATGTGGAAGTATAGGTGTGGCTTTGGTATGATGACTTATCTTCCCTTGAGTATATTCCCAGAAGTGGTATAGCTGGGTGGTATGGCCATTCTATTCTTAGCCTTCTAAGGTCCCACCATATTGATTTCCAAAGGGACCAAACAATTTATATTCCCACTAGCGGTGTAAAAGTGTTCCTTTTCTTTGTCATCCTCTCCAGTATTTGTTGTTATTTATTTTGTTAGTCTTGGAAATTCTTATTGAAGTGAGATGGGATCCCAGTGTTCTTTAGATTTTCATTTCCCTAATGGCTAGGGGAACTGGGGTTTAGCTCAGTTGGTAGAGCGCCACTCTGCAGTCTCTGAGGTCCTGAGTTTGATTCCCAGCACTGCAAAAATGGGAGAAGGACCTGGCAATCCACTCCCAGGGCAATCCCGAAAGCAGCCATTGAAAACCCTATGAGGGTCGCTATGAGTCGGACAGGAGTCGACGGCACCTAACAACAACAACAAATGCCTAGGGATGCTGAGCATTTTTTTCATGTATTTCTTGTCCATTTTTACTTCTTCACTTGAGAACTGTCTGTTTCAGGTCCACTGCTCCTTTATTTGTTATTGGGTTATTTGTTGTCTTAGTGTTTGATTTCTTAAGGTCTCTGTGTACTCTAGAAATGTGTTCTCTGACAGATGTGTAGGATGCAAAGATCTCCTTCCATTCCGTGGCTCTTCCTTATCTCTGTTGATTGTTTCCTGTGCTGTGCAGAAGCTCTTTTGGCTTCATGTAATCATGTGTGTTGAATCTTGCTGCAGTTTCCTAGGCAATTGGAGTCTTGTTTAAAATATATCTAAGAAATATATAAATATTGAAAATGAGCTTGGGGAAGGATTTGAAGTTAGACAGACAAAATTGTTGATTTGATTTCATGTCTGAGAGCACAGGCACGGTACATATTAGACTTTTATCATCCTACTATAATTCTGCCATGAACCATTTCTCTTTTAAAGAAATGAGATCAAATTACTTCTTATCTTATTAATACAGAACATATTCAAACATCTCAAATAGTTTCATCTGTTAAATATAGTAATAAAACTTAACTAATTGGATAGATCAGACTTTTGAATGTAGCCAATTCTCAACTATTAGTCATTCCTGAAAAAATAGCCCCATTGTTTTCTCAGCTTGTGAAAGATGTTCACTCAAGTTGTCAGCTAGGGTAGGTATAAAAAGAAACCAATTTTAACTAAGAAAATACAATTTCAGTTTGGCAGTATTCTACTGTCTCACTTTCTTCATTTGTAATTCTAAGATATGTACAAGAAATCTCTTGTCATTTGTAATCCTATAAAATATTGATATCAAGGAAATACGGGATCTCAGAGTTTATCATAAAATCTAGATTTTGGGTTTGTCTCTGTGTCTTCAGTAATTTGTAACTACTCATGTCAGTTAATTGGTTTGGAACCCAAGTACCACATCAAAATATAATTATAGTAAATAATGACTGAGTTAGCTTTTAACTCTGTGAAGGTATGATTTTACAATTTTTGCTTTTTATTAACTTTTACATTTTCAATTGAAAAATGACACCCGGTATTGTCAAAATTTTCACATAAATTTCAGTGTATAAAAATTAATTAATTTTGCACTTTTGGAGGACAACTTTTGCAGTATATTTGAAAAGCCATTAATATATTCATATATTAAGCAATCACCAAACAATCAGCTATTGAAAACCCTATGAGGGTTGCTATGAGTCAGACCCTACTTGATAGTACCTAACAACAACAACAACAATATATTTTCATCTAGTTGTTCTTCTAGAAACCCATTCTGGTGAAATAATACCGAAGTGGACAGAAATTTTCTTCAGGCATTTTTACCACACCATAGTTGGACTCAGGGGAGGTAGAAGCCAAAGGGTTGCAAGTTTGAGGCCAGACGCAGCTTGTGTAACTTAGGGAGACTCTCAAGATTAAACAAAAAGGGGGGGTAGAGATGCAATTCAGTGGTAGAGCACTTGCGAAGTTTGTATATGGCTCTGGGTTCAACCACTCAATACCAAAAAAAAAAAAAAAAAAGTTTCTACTACATGATAAACTATAATAAAACAGATGCAGAGCTTTTATTTGATAGGACATCATGTGTCCATTTGCAAGATGTTCTTAACTTGCTTTTAAGGCGTGTGTTAGTCAAAAACTTCAATAACAATGATTTTTTTTTCTTGTGAGGTGAAATACCTCTACATTTAAAACAATGGGTCTAATAATTTGAGAAAAAACATGCAATAAGCATACTATGTCAAAAATTAGGATAGTAGTTTACAATATGCTGTCTGGGAAGGGTAATATTAAAGCAGTTATCTCATAAAACTTTTAGCTTTTGCTTTGTCAAATTGACTTTTTCAGTAATACCCTCTCCCATAGTCACGATTGATTTCCATTACCGAATTCCTATACTACCTCTACATCTCTGAACCAAACAAACTACCTCAAGAGCTTTTTATGTTGGGAAATTCCATCGTGTTGCAAATCAAGCAAAAACCATTCTATAATACAGTCAATGGTTATTATTTTATTATTATAATGTTATAGTTATATTATTATAATAATATTATAGTTATTCTATTATTGTATTACTATATTGTTCCAATGCTAATTTTTAAACATATCATAAAGGCAGGTTTTGAAATCCATGAGGACTGACTATATTTCCACACCTCAGACCTACTCATGCGTGTAGATAACCTGTTCTCATCAATTAGAGTTACATAAGGGAAATGTCATGGCTCCCTGCTCCCCAATGTTCTCTCAAACCAATTCCAGCCATCCACCATGTTGAAACACTTAGTAAGAGAAAGAGAACAGAACCCTCTAGAGTTTAGCCTGTGAAACACACCCAAGCCTGAGCCCCTTGCAAATGGGCCACCTTGTCTCTCTGTCTTCAATGGCCTTTTCCTGTTCACATGGTGTTTCTCCATGTTCTTTAAGGTCACCAGTCTCAGTAGGGTAGGCCTTTGTCCTTGTGACGCCATCTGAGTTGGAGGCAGACTGTAAGCCTGGAGTGAGAACTCGTGAAGGGGGCGGGGCTTGATTCAGACATCACAGGGCCCGACGTTCTCCACCACACCAAGCCATCCAGGCGTTGTGAAGTGTCCCAGGGAGACACACAGGAAACCCGTTCATGCACTCCTCAGCAAATAGCCACTTCTGAGAGTACTTTGGAGCTCCAAAAACCTAGCTGTCCCATCCTTTCTCCAGAAATGTCTGTGCACTCCATGCTTCAGATGCTCCACGACCTTCTTCCAATTCTAGATCTGCAAGGGGTCTAATTGTTCATCCCTTATCCTTCATCCGTTTCATCTACCACAATGGTTTTAATAAGAGGTCAAGATGATATACTATACCAAAATGCCATAATCTTTAAGGGCATTGAAATATAAGTAAAACAAACATAAAGAGCGGTAAGTGATAACAAAACTTCACAGGTCCTCTTCTTGCCCCACTAGGCAGACTGAAACCAGAACTCCAAATTAGGTAATTAGCTCAACATATACTCCAGAAACACTGCTCACTTGGGTTGATAAGAAGAAAGGCTGGGAACTGTAAACATTTTTGTATCACATCACACCCTGATCTTTGCAAAGCTCTTTAGGGTGATCATCAGACAGTTACCTCAAAACTGATATAAAGGCTGTTTGTACTGGGCATCTGCAGCCAGTGTTGGAAAGCGTCCATCAGAGCAGGTCGGGTGGGAGAGCATTGCTGCTTTCGTTATCTGCCTTCAGGTATATACATCTCCCCGTAAATCTCATGTAGGTATCTCATGTGCTCACCCGAGCACATTGTGAGCCATAAGAAGTGATCAGAGAGCACTGTATTAAAATTGTTATTGAAAATAATCCAGGAAAATGAAAAATAAGAAAATTTTACACCACGTATTCTGTTTTGTGCTTTAGTAAGAGATTCAGGGATGACTCTTATGTTTGTGAGCACTGCTATAATAGCAGTGTAGGGTTGAAATTGCTGTGGTAATTTTCCTAACACCCAGAGGATGGGCTAAAACCCAGAGGAATAATTTAAAGGAAATGGAAACAAAGATAGTCCTGAAGTCCACATAACACCAAATTCCCGATAAATGTGCTGAGAAATCGACTTGTTACTGAAAAAATTCTGTGTGCACCTAAAATAATCCTAGGAGATTCAGTAGGACAATATGATTTCTAGGAACTAAAAATGAGTTTAATATTCTAAAAAATGTTATTCCTATTATTATTAAGTTGATTATGAAGGCAAACATAAATAAACTTGTGCATGAAAATAATCTTTCAGATCTTTGTCAACACATAATCTTTCAGAGTAAAAATAATTATGTTCCACAAATATACTTGTGGGAAAAGGGCTTGATTGCAATCCAGGTTTATTTAATTTCTGTGTGTTCCTTTCTCTTAACATATTCTGAGTATTATATAAAATAATACCTGTAAGGTGCCTAGAACATTGCCTGCCATGTAGTCGACAGTTATTACATATTAGCTATTTTTGAGATTATGAAGATGCTGAGTTAATCATTTTGAGATTATGACTTAAATGAAAACATATTTTATAAAAGAATTATGTACTAAAGGTGTATTTTCATGGAGCCACCACAAAAATACAAATCCTAATTTGTCAATCTGTGGCACATAGTAGCTGTCCGTAGAGATTTCTGCTCCTTTTTCTATGGTGTATAGTTGTTGCTGCAAATGGGCCGATTAATGGGCACCATGTTTCAGCCTCTTTGTATTTAGGGAATATTAAGTGAGCATTTTCTCACCAAAGAAATCTTACTAAAAATAATATAAATCACTTTGTAATAAAAAGTTTAACCTTACCTGAAGAGATGTCTATCCTTTCCCCTGGCCTCCCGAAAGGTACTTGCTATCCCCTTTGAACGTTCTGTCCATAAATTTGATTTTGTTTGCCTGGGGACTCTGGGATAGATCAGATAGTTCAACAATGTGATATTGAATCTTTGGGTTCCCTGGTATCACTTTGAATCCCAGAGAATCTGGGGACTTGGGTCAGCCATGTGGGTGATAAATTAGGTTAATGACACCAAGCCCTGACAAAAACTGGACTCCATTGTTTAAGTGATCTTCTTCGGTAGGTAAATATAGTAGCACTTTGTCACCCACAGGGAATATGTGCCAAGACCCCCAGCCGCGATATCTGAAACCAAAGATATGACTGAACCATGTATATCAGGAGGCACCCCCCAGAAATGAAATTTATATAAAAAAACCAGTGTATTTATTTTTACACATGCAAAGCTCATTCTCTCCATTTGACGTGACACACCTATCAAGACATGTTTTTCTACTGCTCAGCACAGGCTTTGAACTTGTTGATTTTGATGCCTGTTATTTGCTTCTGCCGTTTTTTTATTTCACCTCCTCCCATCAGCAATGTATTTCCCTTACAGGCCTTTTGTCATCCAGGGAAACAAAGGAAAGTTGCCCTGGGAGAGACCCTGTGTATACAGTGGGTGGGACACCAAGGTCCTGCTGGCTGTGGTGAAAACTGCTGACCACCTCCCCACATCGTGGGCCATTGCACCATCACGCGGAAAACCCAGTCACCTGTTTGCCAGCATGTGGGACATTTCTTTGGCAAATCATGAGGCTATCGTTCTCCAGACTTCCAGACAGAAGAAATTTCTGTTGACCATTTGACCTAAAGGAACAAAGTCTGGGCACACAACCCCTCTCACTTCAAAGAAACAGGTGATCATTGTTTTCATTGTTCATCCCCATTTTTTGGTTCCCCTTCATACACTGTGATTTCTTCCATACATACATATGTACCTATGAAAAAGTCAGATGGTTATAAAAACTGACGGTGAAATAGAGTAACTACAAGCACGTATTGTGATAAAGGAGACGGGCCTGGCAACCCCCTCCCAAAAATCAATCAGCCATTGAAAACCCTATGGACAGCAGAAAAGCACCGACAATAGTGTTTCCCCTGTTGTACGGAGGGTCGCTATGAGTTGGATACTGACTCAAAGGCACCCAACAACAACAACAACAGCATTGTGATAAAAGTTATGTGAATGTGATGTGTCTCTCTTCTAATGTTATTGTACTGCACGCAGCCTTTCACTTTCTGTGACGTGGGAGGATACAATGCCTACGTGATAAAATGCATTAGGTTACCGCATATGGGTTACTGGAATGCCAGACCCGCAGAACTGTGGTGAGCGACTGGTGGGTGATTCTGATGGCTGAGGTAACTACTGGGTGATAAGCAGGCACTGGTATCCTAGACATTGGCAAGTCACATCCCGTGCTGGATGGTGGGGGACATTCCAAGACAATTCAAGATCCCATCATGCTACACAGAATAGCATCCAACCTAAACTAGTAGTTGTTTATTTCTGGAATTTTTCATTTATCCTTTTTAGACCTTGGGCAGCTGAAACTGCAGAAAGTAGAATTGTGGAAAAGGGCAACTCCTGTGCTCTGTGAGTGTGATCAGACATCATTTCCTGTTAAACACTGTCTGCGACTCCACTGGGGGAGGGGAACAGGAAGCTCCACCCACAGACCTTCCCTAGACTCTTCCCCACGCATCTGCTCTCTTGACTGTTTCATATTTATCATTTACTGCCAAAAACCATAACTGTGGACATTACAGATGTCAGTGAGTTCTACAGATCCTCATAGCAAGTTAGGGAACCTCAGGACGGTGTTGGGGGCCACCTGACTCTGTTGTCAGAAGGGAGGATGCGTTTGTGGACTTTTCTCCAAGTTCACAGTCACACTCCGGCTAAGGACTTTAATGAGCCTGCATACCTTCCCCAAGCTTGGATCCTTTGCCAGTTTGATCCAAAGCTGTTCAATTCCTAGGGTTTGGTGGATGTCAAAGATATGAAGCCCGGTCAGTAAAGTAGCCTTGTGGGCAGTTTGTGGGAAAGCCGTCCACTGACCAGGCGCATCCACACGGTATTGCTTCATGAGAAAAATAACTTCCATTTCGTTAAGCAATCAAAATGTTGCCATAGAGGATAGCAGGTTGTATTGCCACATTACTGTGTTCTGTATCAAGATTTTAACTTTTCTTTGATTGAGGACTATTGTTTGAAAAAATTGCTTGTAGGCTTTAACAACAACAACAACAAAAAACTCATAGCAGATACATCAACTAGCAACTATCACTGGCATATTTTGAATTTGGAATTCATATCCTCTGCACACTTTATACCTGAGTTTCTGGTAGGTGCTGTTAGGTGTATTTGGAGTACCAAAGGTATTTTTTCTGGTAAATGCTGCTCTCATCTCAAGTAAAAAAGTACTCTCTTCCTATCAATTTTTAAAAAAATAAGTCTTCACTTAATTAGTACATGAATGAGCAAAAATTATTACCTTGTGACCTGTACAAATTATTTAAAAAGAGTATAATACTTTTGAACCATAATTAAAGGAACCCAGTCAATTACCCGCAAGATGAAATTTGTTTCCACGTAATTATTCTATTATTTCAACCTATAAAACTGTCATTTAATTTACTCTATCTTTTTCTTATTTTTCTTGAGTTCCCTTTGAAGTTTTCAGGCCATTAAAATGTAGCCTTTTATGTTTCCTTCTGTGTAGCCAATAGTGATTCATTCAAATGTCAATGCTCGCGGCTCTGAAATAGCTGAGTTTCATTAATTAGAATAAGGTGAGTATAAAGCTTGCTTTATAAGAATATTGAATGTTTAATATCTGCAGAAAATCTGCCAATAAGATAATACCAGTTTCCATACTCTAACCTTCTAAATATTTTTAAAGTCTATATGACGAAAGAGTAGCATCCTTGCACCACACTTCAAAGTTTTATTGCAAGTATGGGCTATTAAAAGATGATAAAAAAAGATAACAGGGATTCTTTATTCTGCAGTTGGACTAATGAATATGTTTTAGTCTCTGTGTGCTCATGTAAAAATTTATTCAAAACCATTCACTTGATAATGTAATATTGTGTTTGCCTTAAAAGATAATGAGCAATATATACCAGTGAGAACAGGCACTCTTCTGGGGTTCTTTTATTACAGTCATGTTATTTAAGAATAATGTAGAAATTCATGAACTTATAAAAATCAGAAAACTAATACAAAAGTAATTTTCTTTTCCACATTAAGCATGGAATGAAATACTAATTGGGATGTTGTAATTTTCACTAGATTTTGTGAAGACAGATACATATTTATAATTCCTCTGGGAAAATAAATTCAATCTTTTGGCTGCAAAGGTAATCCTTTTGAAAGCATGTTGTCATGATTTTTCATAATATATTTTGACATTCATACAAATTCCGATATTGTTTCAAAGTATACGTATTTTATCCAAATCGATCAAAAAGAAATATGACTCAAAACTTTAAATCCTTTTTGTTCCATTGTAACTATTTTCCCTTACCTTGAATCTATTCCTTTTGATGAGAAAGGATTTTCTTGGACGTCCTGAGCTTGTTTTATTTGTAACTAAACCAAGAATCACCTACAAAACACATTCATAAGAAGGAAATAATGCTTCTAAATCAAATCACACTTCGTAACATCAACCCTGAATCAGGAATCACCCCTGGGCACCACACAGGGAGGACCCAGCTACCTCCACTTGTGCCTTAAGGACCTTCTTGGGACTTCTAATTGTGTTATCTTTTAATTTTAAGGTCATGCAGCTTTCTGTAAGGAAAGTGGCTTTTCCGTTTTGACCATGACTCTTGCAGAACCTGATATAAGTTTTGTGTTCCATCAAGCAAGGAAGGGACTGCACAGCTGTGCTCCAGTGAAGAACATGCAGGTCAACTTCACAGATGTGGCCTTGGGAATTTGCCAAGGACCCCATACTCAGAAACAAGCTATGCTTGGCTTAGTATTCACATGTCGCCATCTTGAAATTTAAATCAGTTTTCGGACAAGGCTGTCCATTTCCACTTTGTAGTGAGCCCTGCATTTTATATTGCTAGGTCTGGCAGGATGGCGCAGACACCACGTATTCCTTATTTTCAATCCTTATTGGCCAGAATTTGGCCATATTTCCAAAACTTGGCTGTAAGAACTGCTGATGGATGTAATATCTCAGTAGCATCTCCTATCAGCCAAAACTAAGAAGTTAGTATTAAAAGAAGCAAATAGGGAATATTGACTTTTATCCAGTAATCTCAACACAGCATCCCCTTTCCTATTTTATTGCTATATTTTTGAGAAAATGAATACATTGTTTAATAACTGAATCAATGAAAGACAATAAATGTATGTTAAACTTAAGGGGCCATGGGTCATCAAAAATTGAGCTATTTGGTAGTACCACAAAAGTAAAAGGAAATGAGATTGGCCTAATCTAGTACCATGTATTGTTAAATGAGCATTTTTAAAAATGAGAAAAAAACTTAAAAATCCTTGGCTCACAACAGGCAAAATCAGATAAGTATCCTCCTACACAGTGCTATTTTCAGAAGAATAAATAGTATTTTGTTGAAGTGTATTGCAGTAGTACAAAATCTCATGTTTTTTAATCCTAGAAAAGGATATTAAGTCAATCCTGGTAAAAAATGATCTGAATTTGGGCAAATTTTGGTGCTGTGACTTTCTGAGTATAACTACCTTAACTAGGAGTAATATATTTTTAAAGCATATTAGAACAATTATATGTGATTCTAGGAAAACGAATAGAATAGTGCTGGTGAAAATGACATAAACACAGAAATTATAGCTATAAGGAGTCATTTTCTATAGAGCAAAACAAGCTTATGAGCCAAAATAATCATTGTTATATGTTATTACAACAGCACAGGGTAACTAATGGTTATTTTGATTACTCAGTATATTTGTGTAAGAAATTTAGAGAAAAAAAGTGCATCAAAAGAATGGCAATGAAGCAGTTGGAAGCCATGTAAGGGGTGGAAGGTTTGCATTTCTGAAAATTATTCTTGCAAAGTACTATTTAGTTCCTGCTATGTTATTGAATAAATGAAGAATTTCTGTAACTTGTAAGTTGTAAATTTTGTGCTCATTAACATGAAAATACATTACAGTAGTTAGATATTCAGCGGGAGCATACATTAGAGAAAAGAGTAGTACACAGAAGACATCATCTGGTTCATTAGCAGGAAAGCTGAGCAAAAATAAAGAAGAAAACTAAAGTGGAATGACCCAGACTAGGTGATGTGCACCTGGCACTTGGAATGTGCTCTGAGTCACCATTTCAGGAATAGGTAGGGCTCTGCCTTTCTTGAACCGTGATTTTTCAAGGTTGTGGCTTCCAGAGTAAGTCATAGACCATGAAGAAAAGAAGAATCATTCCAAGCAAGTGGGAGGGTAGCTGTTGATCGTTGTGGTTGTTAGTGCCATAGAGTCAGTGTCCGACTCATAGCAACCCTACGTACAACAGGTGAAACACTATTGTCATTGCCTCTCTGCTATTCATAGGGTTTTCAATGGCAGACTGATTTTTGGGAGTGGGTTGCCAGGTCCTTCTCCCAAGCCTACAGCACCTGGTGTTCCCAGGCGGTCTCCCATCCAAGCACTAACCAGTCCCAACCCTGCTTAGCTTCTGAGATCTGATGGGATGGGATACCACAATGGTACGGGTGCAGGCCTGTTGATAGGATTCCACTAAAACCTCATTGGTGAGAATTTATACACACAGCCATACCCAGGTAGCTGGGATGTTTTGTGCCAATGGAGAAAGAGAATAGTAAGTTGAAAGAATAAGCAAATTTTGTTGTAACAATACTTTCTGGTACACATTATTTGAGAGTTTCTGTTGTTGTTTGAAATTATTTGTACTTGTGACATTTCTAAGTATACACTGAACTTTATTTCTAAAATTGTACTTTAGAATTTTTTTCTGTTCAAGGTTTTTGAACAGATTTGATTCTATAGAAAAATCATGAAGATAAGAGTTAGTACCTCACCCTGCTTTCCATGGTATTGACTCCCTATGTTGGTCCAATACCTTGTTACAATTGATAAATATGAACACTTTCTTATTAACTAACATCTGTAATGTACATTTCCTTACTTTCAGATTCCCTTAGATTTGTCTGATGTCCTTTATTCATTACTGGTACATAGGCAAGAATTGACTTTTTTTATATTGACCTTGTGTCCTTACTCTGTTAGTTAAAAGTGCCTGGATGCCATGACCACCTATAGCAATGATCACACCTCTATTCTATAAACCATTTCCCAGTGAAAGGGAAAAGAGATCTGCAGAGAACATCTTGATTTTAGAATAGAGACAGGAAATACCTAAGATGAGCTAGAAGCAGTGGCAGGGAGTAAGGAAGGGCTCAAAACCAAAATGAAAACACCACGATGGTGCTATGCCAAAGACACAGAATAAACTAAAAAAGCTTTCAGTACTCAACACTGGAATACTTTGAGCATAAAATAAATTTGTAGCTCCAAGTGTAAATACCATGTATTCTCAAGTCTAAGCTGCACCGCTCAATAGTTGTAGAGGGCTACACTGTCAGATGTGGATTAGAATCCTGAGCAGATTGCATTCGTGCTGGACAGCTCCAGACCCAGCCCTCAACCTGGAATCCATTGCAGGGTCTCACACTTTGTGGCGGCTCCTAAGTAAGCAACAAGAGCCAAACACCCATCTCTATTTTTGCTAAGATTGTCAATGAAGATATAGTTTCTACCTGTTTATGTATTAGATTTGAGAATATAGAGTAAATGCCCATGACCCCCCAGTGATATAACAAGATTATTAAATAAACAAACAGAGATAGAAGAGACATATTCCCAAAGCAGAATTTTAGTTAACCCATTTAATACTTACACTCTCAAGAAGTGGGTATGGCGTCTGTCCCAACTCACTGTGGGGTGCACACAGTCACATTTTTTTTTTTGCCTTTTTAGCAATTCTGTTTCCTCAAATGATTTTTGAAAATTGAGTTAACATCTAATGATAAATATAAATATATATGGAATAATATGATTTTTATATTGCATATAATATACTGTGTCATTATGGGATTTTCATATATCATCACATCCTTTACTTTATACTTGTTCTCTGTCTCTTTATGCCTCTGTGTTGTTACCACTTGTCCTCTCTCTCTTCCTTTCCCATTCATCCCGCCCCTCTGTATGAATACACTTGTATTTGGCAATCTTAAATATATTCAGTTTTATAGTAATTGCATTATATCTTTCTTTTTTCTGTAGGGACTGTCTAGCATGTGGAAACATATAGTATTTCTCCTTTTGAGTCTGTATTATTTTGCTTAAAATTATGATCTCCAAGTAGGTCTATTTTGCTGCAAATGATGTGATCTCATGCTTATTTATGACCTACTGGTATTCCATGGTGTAAATGTACCACATTTTTAAAATGCATTCATGTGTTGAATGACATCTGGGCTGATTCCATATGCAGGCAATTGTGAAGAATACTGTCATAGACACTGAAGTGCAGGTGTCCCTGTGGTGTGATGACTTAGATGTCTCTGAGTCTACACACAGCAGTGGTACACCTCGATCGTATGGCAGTTCTATGTGTAGTTTTCTGAGGAAACGCCACACTGATTTCCACAGCGGCTGCACTGGATTAGAGACTCGGCAACTGTGTACAGTTTTCGTTTTCCTTGCATTCACTCCAGCATTTCTTGTTGTTTGTTTCGTTGATTCCAGTTATTCTGGGGGACTTCAGATGGAATCTCAACGTAGTTTTGATTTGCACTTCCTTGATGGCTGAGGATCGTGAATATATTTTCATGTTTATTGGTCAATTGTATTTCTTCTTTTGAGAACAATTTAGTTCCACTTTCAATTTATTAGATTAATTTTTTTTGCTATGTAACCACTTGAGTTCTTTATATATTCTAGATATAAAACCTCTGTCAGATGTATAGTTAGAAAAGATTTTTCTCCATTTCTATGGATTCTACTTTTATTCTGTTTTTTTGTTTCCTTTGCTGCAGAGAGGTTTTTAAATTTCCTATAATCCCATTTATCAATTTCTGTTACTATTTCTTTCACCACTGGGGTCTCAGTAAGAAAGAACCTGCCTGTGCTTATAGGTTGAAGTGGTGTCCCTACCTTTTCTTCCAGTCATTTCAGAGTTTCTGGCCTTATATGAGTATCTTTCATCCATTTTCAATTTATTTCTTTTACAATGTGAGGGGTATGGATTATTTTCATTCCTGTACATATGGATATCCAGCTTTCCCAGCACAATTTGTTGAAGAGACTATCTTTGTTCCAATGTATGTTTCTGACACCTTTGTTGAAGATCAGGTGGCTATAGCTGTGTAGGTCTATCTCTGGCTCTTCTATTCTGTTCCACCGATCTGTACCAGGCTGTTTTCATTATTACAGCCCTGAAATACATTTTGAAGTCAGTTATATTGATGCCTCCTAGATTACTTTTTCTGCTTAGGATTAGTTTGGTTATGCCTCCTCAAGGTAGAGAAAATCTTAAGGGTGGGAGGGAAGTAAAGCCCCTAGAACCTCCCTTTGCTGATGTGGCACAACTTAACATGAGAAGAAATATAGGGTCTGCAATGATAGGCTCAGCTATAGAAAGATCATGTGAATAGCACAGTGTTGTGTAGTATTTCCTTCTGTTGTACATAGGGTTGCTGTGAGTTGGATCTGACTCAACAGCACCTAACAACAACAACATATAAATACATACATGTTGTTGTCATTGTTTGGGTGCCATAGGTTTGGCTCTAACTCATGGAGACCCTCATAGGGCTTTTGATGGTCGATTGTTTTGAGAGTGCGATGCTACACCATTTTCCCATTTTTGAGGTGCTGGGGATTGAACTCAGGATCTTAGAGAGAGCTCAGAGCAGCATTGTACCAACTGAGCTAAACTCCAGCCCATTTATTTATATGCATATATGTATACATATACTCCAATAGGCATCCTCTGCTTGCTGAAGAGGATTTGAAACATTTTACAACTGGGCCAGTACTCAACGTAATGATAAATGGAGAAAATAATGAGGTTGGTCATGATTTTGCTTTACTTTGTTCTACAATCAACACCCACAGAAGCAGCAGTCAAGAAATCAGAAGACACATTGCACTGGGAAAAGTTGTTTTAAAAGACCTCCTGAAAGTGTTGAAGAGATGTCACATTGAAGACAAAGGTGGACCTCACCCATGCCATGGATTTTCAGTCACATCATATGCTTATGAAGCTGGATATTGAATAAAAGAGACAAGAAGAATTGATGCTTTTGAATTATGGTGCTGGAGACGACTGTTGAATACACCATGGACTGCAAAAACAACCAACAGATCTGTCCTAGAAGAAGGCAACCAGGGTGCTCCTTGGAAGCAAGGATGGCTAGAGTACATCTGACATATTTTGGACATGTTGTCAGAAGGGACCAGTTCATGGAGAAGGACATCATGTTTGGCAGAGTGGCAGGTGAACAAATAAATGGAATAGCCTCAACTAGATGGATTGACTCAGTGGCTGCAACAATGGGCTTAAACAAAGAAATGATTGCGTGCCTGGCACAGTGTCAGGGAGTCAAGTCGGAAATGACTCTATGATACCTAACAACAACAACAGTAGGTATACTTACATGAAACTGTAAAAAATATGTACATTAAATTAATAAAATGACCTTACTATCATTTTGAACTTGTGGCAGTAGAAACATAGAAGAGAATGTTCCATCTTACCAAGGAGAAGATGAAGAAAAAAACAAACACAATGTAGTTTTTCATCTGGCACATGAATGAGAAGTACTGTAAGTAGTATTGTTTTTGGAAGGCAATCAAGGTTGGAGGATAGAAGACGATATTGCAGGCGGAAAGCCGGATACTTCATAAGAAAAAATCTGGAAGTGTGAAAGAGTGTGTGTCTGTGAACTGAAAACTCTTTTATATAAATAGGAAATAAGTTCAACTAAAGAGGAAGTTAGAGAAGTATCCAAAATCTATATTAAGAATAGAACTGCCTGATTACTAACAAGTTAGATCTCCAGTCTAAGAGAAATGTATAACAGATTTACATTTTTAAAAGCTTTTATTTTCAGTGCTCACTCTGGTGACTGGGTGAAGGATGGACTCAAAATTTATCCAAGGGAATTAGGGGAGAAAGACAGATTGTAGATTTTCATCAACACAGTAGACCCAGTAACTTAAAAAAGAGATTTCTAATTAATACTTAAAATGGACAGAGTCAACAACTGTCCATTTACACAAAGCTAACACGTAAAAAATGGAAATAATGAGAGACCAGCAATAAAGCAGAAATCAGAAAGCAGCGGCTGTTATCAGCCTTGGGTAATGGAGGATGTGTGGGTAGGGTAATGATGGAGCCAGAGCAGTGAAATCCACAGTCTTGCTGGCCAGTGAGTGTAGATTTAAACACTGAGGACATCAGGAGAGACCTTAGCTATTTGAATATATAATGAAGAAGGCGATGAAAATTTATAAGGAAAAGCTTTTTAAATGCAGGTGAAATGGAATCATGATGGCAGAGTAGTCTCTCACCTATAAAAAGTCATTTTGTAGGAGTTACTGCCCAGGAGGAAGTGGAAAGCACAGAGCCAGTCCGTAGAGTTGACAAAACAGTTCTGCAGCTGCTTGTCAACATGAAGCCCTTGAAATGCGGCTGGTCCAAAGTGGGGTGGGGTAAGCGTCAAGTACACATCGGATTTCTAAGACTTGGAAAAATGCTCCAAGTCGTAGTGAAAAGTATTTGTCAAAGAATCTCAGGAACAATATTTTACCTCACTGATATTTCAAAGTATAATATCTAGATCTGTTTAAAATATATTAAATGTGTTTGCCCTGTTTTTTATACATGTTAAATATGTAGCTATTAGAAACTTAAAATTACACGTCACTTGTGTTTGTGCCTTACCTGGTATTTCTATTAGACACTTCTTTCCTAGAGAATAACTTTCTAGTGATGAGGATTCTCCTAAACTAGCACTGCCGTGGTTATTTATTTTTGGTTTTAACTCCATAAGCTGCTAGAATTTAATTTGTTCTTTGTATTTGCTGTTAGATGTAAACCTGATTTTTGAACCTCTTTTTATAAATACAAAATCAAATACTTCAATCTTATGAATTCTTTCCCTACTAACCATTTAAAATTTGTATTCTATCACAGTAACATTTTCATGTTTACCACTATATTTTTGTATTATTTTTTCTACTACTTATACATTTTGACAATAACATAGTAACATAAATTTTGATATCTGTGGATGGAATTTTTTACTAATTGGTCACAACTGCCCATTTGTTTTTCAAAACAAGTAAATGTATAGCATATTCAATCCCTAGAGGAATTTTTACATATTTTTCCCTCATTTTAATGATTTGAAATAAGTAGTTTTTTAAACAATATATGCACAAGTTACCACTACGAAGCAAACAAAATTGTATTTCAAATTACGAATGTAGGATATCTTATAAAATATTTCTATGAAAGTTGAAATTGATTGCAATTTTTATGTTGGTTGGCATTTTGAGTGTTATGTTCTCTGTTATTGCTATAAATCCATTTTATTAGTTTCATTTTCCCTTATTGTGGTACTTTTGAAAGGCATTTCTGGATTGTTTTATGCTCATAATAATGCTGCTTGGTGGGAGAGAGGAGTCAGCAATCAGTGATGAGATTACAGGCTCACTCTCGAATTGTCTTGTTCATGACACTTTCAGAACAGTGCCTTACTCATGCTGAGTATTGAATACATATTTATTTCATCAAGTAGTATGCATTATAGAGATTAGGTGGCTGCTATATTTGTTATTAGGGCTGGGATTTAGCTCAGTTGGTAGAGTGCTGCGCTGCAGTCTCTGAGGTCTGGAGTTAAATTCCCAACACCGCAAAAATGGGAGAAGGACCTGGCAATCCACTCCCAAGGCAATACCAAAACAGCCATTGAAAACCCTATGAGGGTCTCTAGGAGTCAGATACTAACTCGACGGCACCTAACACCAACAACAACACAACAGCAACATTTTTGTTATTGGGCAAAATAGTCTTCAGTTATTAATTGCTTAGTCTGCTACTCCATGAGGTAATTTCAAATACAGGATTTTTGCTTCAGTTTGAATTTTATTAGTACTAACTTACTACACGTAGCTGATACATCCTAAATTTCAAATAATGTATGTGGATATTGAAATTAGTCAGTAATTCAGAAATCATTAAAATAACTAATGCCATCTTTATCTAAAAGAATTGGAGATATTGGTAAAAATTTCTCACTCAGGTGGATTTATCAAATATTAGAGTTATTCATGCATGGTGATGATTGAATTACACTTCTCAAAAGTAGTAGACTAGCAAAACCAGAGGATAGAAATATACATCTGATCATGTATATGGAGGAGGTAAAAGGGGAATATCAAGAGTAGTAGAATACATAGATGGTATAGAGAGTGGGCGTGATAAAACATCAACTCTCCAGTTGTAAAAATTCAGCTGGTTGGAATTTACTTCTGAAGGATACTTCAAGTTTATCTTCTGTGAATTCAATTATAAACACTATGATTAGAAGAAAAATTCAATTTTGGTAAATGATTATCATTGTAATGAAATGATCCAAGCATCAACTCATACATTATCATAGTTTCTGTAAGCTTGAGTTATTTGATATTTTCGTTTCTATTGTCACATAGATTTGGAAGAAAGTTATGTAGCCTCTTAGAATCTTAAACTGGGTTTATTATTTAAAAGTTGTTTTAGGTAGTTGGTTTCCAGATTTTAAATCCCCCTTCCAAGTGAATTTCTGTATTCTGAAAGTACCACTAATATTATTGTGTTTATTACTCCCAAATGAGTTATTTTCATCACACGAATGAATTTTGTGTCATTCAAAATGAAGAACTGTTCAACATGCATAATGGAAAGAAGTGAGAAAGGGCTGTCACGTGTAGAAAGGGGGTGTGAGAAAGGGCTGTCACGTGTAGAAAGGGGGTGTGAGAAAGGGCTGTCACGTGTAGAAAGGGGGTGTGAGAAAGGGCTGTCACGTGTAGAAAGGGGGTGTGCATTATTATAAGCCTGTACATGGTTAAAAAATTCCAACATAAATTTTTCATATTTTGATAAGAATCAAAACAAAAAGAGAGAGCAAATGGATCATTGTTTAAATGCAGAAGGATCATCAGTTATTTCAGTATTATTTTTTGGAACTGACATTTATTATTTGGATACTGATAAAACCAGCTAAAAAAGTAGCCTGGATTTCCAGGAATAGGGAGTCAGGTCAAACTATGATAGTAATCAAAGTAGGGGGGGAAGTAAGAGAGAGATTCCCAGAGAAAATGTATTTCCAATTTTTTTTTCATTTTCAGAATTTCCAGCTCCATTGAACTGACAAATTTCAAGTTAAATATAGAGATATAATTTAGGCATATCAAGAATCCAGTATCAAAACTGAAATAAAACTCAGCATGTTTTTATGTGTATGTTTGCTTTAAATACTATTTTGATAGTGAAGTGATTTTTATTAAAAATTCCCAAGTTCATAAAATAAGAAAAAATGTTTGCACATATACCTGTTCAAGAAAAAAATGTTTATGGGCTACATTGACTCATTCATTGGTAAACACATCCCCCATTAAGTTAGATTATTATATTGTTTGTTAGTTATTGGAAACTATGTGATAGCTAGTAATATCTAAAAATGGAAACATAAAAATTGGTGGTGGTGGTGTTAGGTGCCGTTGAGTCAAGTCTGATTCATAGCAACCCTAATATATACTGATCATTCATTCTTTAAATCAGTATTAGCACTCTAAAGTTTGCTTGGTATGTTTATATATGTGCACATATGTATTCTATTCATGTTAATGTAGACACACTATTCGGTGAAAAGAATTCATAATTCTTCTTCACTTTCAGGGGAAATGTAGATATAAAGATAGAAAAGGCTTACTGACAGATTGTTACCAGTAAAGCGGGACGTCAGATAATTGTATGCCATCCAATATGATGTTTGTGCCTATGCTAGCCAGGCATAAGAAGCCCCAGGAAAAACCATTTTTAAACTCTTTCATGTAGAAGTAGGATCTTCCTTTCCGTATACTGTCCAGGACAGCGCGAGCTATGCTGTAAAAGAGGTCGCTGTGATGACCGTTTTGTAAGGACAATGAAATACTGCTTTTCAGAGTCTGTTGGTAATTGTGGGTGATGCTTAGGTAGTTCTACATGTCTGAGGCTGGGCCTCCAGGATCTTTCTGGAGAAGGTGCAAGAGCAAACTGTGACTGGTGTGCAAATGACTTTTCAAACATACTGTCTGTGTTTTCTATGATCGGGGACATTGTGGATGACTGTGGGCAACAGATGCTGCTCTTAATGTAGTTATTCATGTATGTCATGAGTGTATGTTTTACACTGTTAGTGATTTAGGTCTCAGGTTTTCAAGTCATTCTTGCTTCACCATAAACCTTTGCATGTGATCCGAGTGAACATGGAAGAATGACGTCTCCTTGAAAACTCAGTGGTACAAGGAAAAGAGGACACATCGAGTCTAGAAAAGTCTGTGTAGAAATCCTCGTCTTTCAACTCCATGGTTTGTGGTTTTAGGGAATTTGGGAAACCACCTTGAACCTTTCATTTTTTTTTCTACCAAGGAATAGGAATAATATAGTCCCTAATTCAGTACAGTCAACATTAATTGAAGAGAGTATTTGCTGTGATTAGGGTTTAATAGAATGTATTTCCCATTGAATTACATACAAAAAAGGAAGTTAAATTTTTAAAAAAAAGCGGTAACAAAAGTAAGAAATTTAGTGACCGAGACATTAGGTGGAAAAGTGTTTGCTGTGTAATTGTTTTCAATGTTTTTGGAAACAAAACAAAAGCAACAAGACAAATGAAAATAAGAATCCAGGATGTCTTGTGCAATTTTTTGGTCAGCTTTGGTCTTTCTCTGAAAAAAGCCTTCATGAACTCAACAAGAAAGCAGCCCTGGACAGTGCATTTGGTAAGAAAAAAATACAAAACACATAGTCAAGATCTAAGTGACAAAAATATTTTTTTTTACTTATGCAGTAATATAAAAATAAAATGTCTGTTTATAGAAAAAGAATAATTATATATCTACTATTGCATCACACATAATGGGAGCTCAAGGTGACTTTCAAATCAAACTTCTGAACCAATATTGGTGTAACATTGAGTTTTTCTCTCAAAATATCTTTTAGTAATAGTACTTTCTCTGAGAGAAAAAAAGCCATTTCATATTTGAGCATTTTTAAAAGACCATCGCATTATGATTTGTGAACTACGGAAGTTGTATTTTATTGAAATTGGTAAAATGGTGGGGTAACCAGCTGCTCAGGATCTGAAATGTAAATGATTGTGCAGAGTTTGCTGAGTACTGGTTATTAGGATGTAGAAGGGCTGGGGTTTAGCACTGTTCTGTACCCTCTGAGGACCTGGGGTTGATCCACAACCCCACAGGAATGGAGAAGGACGTGGCAATCCACTCTGGAAGCAATCTCGAAACAGTCATCCATTGAGAACCCTGTGAGGGTCGCTGTGAGTCCAACCCAACTCCATGGCACCTAACAACAATGACAAGGATGTAGAAAGAAAATGACAGAGTAAGTTGCTAAGGAAATTGAGGGTTTTCTTTCCTCACGGTATACCTTATACAGATTACTCCACACACTTGCTGAAATGTGCTGTTACCCACCTGGGAATTAGTGTATCTGACTCTAGGACTGGCTTCTAAATGCAGGTAATAAACATCCCGCCTCATTGCAGTGAACCATAGAAAAATGGAACCGAAGCTAGAGCACTCCAACTAGTTGCGTTTTCCATAAAAGTAACGGAAAGGGACCTTCAAACGTTTTCCATTAAGAAGTCTTGGCGAATTTTCCCCAGGTTCTAACAAACTATATGAAACTCAAACTCACTTCTTGGAAAAAAAGGAATCCCACAGCACTTCTTTTTAATAACTGTTCAGCTACAAAATTTTATTGGTAACCTTTTTATGTTCCCTCTAGAGGAGGTAATGCACAAAAGCATCGCCACGGAACATAGAAAATTACAAATGAAATTTATTGTAAAAAGTAGAGAAGGTCTCCTAGACGTGGCGTCCATTATCCATTCCATTCATACACCAGAACCGCAATATAATATATTCGTGGTCAGCGAGTCCGCGGGCGTAGACCGCCGTCCAGTGTCACCGACGGATAACGAGACAGAGGTCGAGAACACAATTTAAATTCACTTTTCCAAACATGAACGCTTCCACAAAAGCACTGTAAAAACTCCTGTCCGGGTCCCCGGGGGCTGGTTGTGCTTGACCCGGGCGGGTTAACTGCAGGGCGGCCTGGATCCTGCCCACCTCGCTGGTGGACAGCTTGAGCCTGTGGCGCAGCGGGCAGGAGAAGAGGCCCAGGGTCAACTGCACAGCTTGGCCGTCTCGTAGTCCACCGTGTTGGGCAGCCTGGCGTTGAAGGCCTGCAGCGCGGCCTGGATCCTGACCACCTCGCTGGTGGACAGCTTGAGCCTGTGGCGCAGCAGGCAGGAGAAGAGGTCGAGGCGGCGCGGGCCGGGCGGGGACAGCTTGTTCACGCGGTCCCTGATCTCCAGCAGCTGCAGGAGCGCCGAGTCCTGCGATCCCTGCGTGTACGGGTAGTCCAGCTGCAGGATCAGGTCCCGGATGGCCTCGGGGTCGAAGTGCATGCTGTAGCCGAACACCCGGATGTGGTTGATCTTCATGTAGCCCAGGTTGCGCGCGGGGTCGACCAGCTCCAGCGGCTCGTAGTAGACGCTGTCGTTGCCGCCGGCCCGGACCCGGCTGCGCAGGTAGATGTGCACCGTCTCGAAGAAGGTCTTCCACTCGTTGCCCAGCGCCAGCGTCCAGTTGTAGCACTGCAGCGGGAGCCCCAGCCTAGTCCGCTCCCAGTCGGGGAAGCCGCCCTCGCCCACGGGCATGCACCAGCTCTCCGAGTGGCTGCCCCCGAAGGGGTTCACGTAGACGGCCAGCACCGGCTCGAGCGTGCTGTTCTTGGTGAGGCAGATCTGCAGCGAGAGGCCCAGCACCATGTGCACCAGGCTGGCCTTGTACTTGTTGCTCTTGAGCGTGAGCAGCATGCGCTTGCGCCAGGACGGGTCGAACCAGCTGTTGAGGCGCATGTCGTTGCTGATGAAGATGGCGTGCACCTCGAGGCGCCGGTCGGCCTTCTGCAGCAGGTAGCGCAGCTCCAGGTCCTGCAGGTCCGTCTCGAAGCCCAGGTAGTGGTCGGTGGACTCGGCCACCTCGGGCCTGCACAGCCCCTGGCTCAGCATGAAGCCCGCGTTGCAGGCGGCGCAGCGCGTGCGGTTGTCCGGGGCGCAGGCCAGGCAGGCGGCCGCGTCGCCCACCGTGCAGGGCAGCGAGGAGGCGCAGGCCACCTGGTCGTTGGGGCAGGTGCACGAGTGCGTCTCCTCCGAGAAGCTGCCCAGCAGGCCGTTCTCGTTGCAGTAGAGGAAGGACTGGACGCGGGTCAGCCAGTAGGCGGAGGTTCTGGAAGCACAGAGGGAGAAGAAGCTGCGTGAGTATCGAGACTGGGAAAAGACAGAGCGCTGTAGAAGAAAAGGGTGGACCTAAGTCATCGCTGGGATGCGAGGGTACACGGGAAAAAATGCCCACGAAAAGACCTGCAAGTAGAAGAGAGGGCATGGGGAGAGTGGGGGAGGGGGAGGAGGGGCACAGGAGGGTAAGGGGGACGTGACCTGTGCAATGTGCAATGAAGCGCATACGTGGAAATGTCACAATGAACAGCATGTCAGAATGAAACACATCAAGTTGTACATTAACAATTTCCAATAAAAGAAAAAAGGAAAAAGACTGTGCACGCTCGTGTGCAAGCTTTCACTGTGATAAAGTAGACTTGGTCTCAGAAAGACGCCCTATGATTTTGTTTTTCAGGTCACCTCCAACCAGTGTTGTTATTGTTGTTTTTGTTGCTGTTAGGTGTCATGGTGTCGGATCCGACTCATAGTAACCCTATGAACAACAGAAAGAAACACACCTGGGCACTCTGCCATGTCCGATTTTCTATGGTATTCATCTCTCTGCAATGTCAGTTTTTCTCTGCTATTCATAGGGTTTTCCATGGCTGATTGTTTCCCGATTGCTTCGGGAGTTGGTTGCCACGTCCTTCTATGTTTGCGGTACTGGGGATCGAACCCAGAGCCTTGAAGGGCACACACAGCAAGCACTCTAGCAACTGAGCTATGGGATAAAAGGCCCATCTTCATATACATTTATGTGCATTTATACACCCAGACATTCCTTTAATCTCCACATAAGATACAAGATTGGCAAAGATACTTGATTCGAGCTGGCAGAGTACCTTTCTAAATGTGATCTCTTCCGAAAAAACTGCAGGTCATTGCATTGGTGAATGTGGGAGATGATGACAAGTACAAATCAGTAGGTTATTGTTTTGCAAAGATAACCAACAGGAAATAAAAGTAGTTTCATCATAAAATAGAGTAAAAGACCATATACATAATGATTGTTCGTTCTTTCTTAGTTTCAAAGAGCAGTATCACGAAACGTGAATATAAAGGAAAAATGTATAGAAAAATAAACTCTAATAGTCTGATGGCTGTTACCACTGTCATTTTACTTAGATCTTAGGGTTGTATCAGCATTAAAAGGAAAAGTACCCACTGAGAGGGAAAATATTACAAGGCTGATCAAGAAAACAGTTGAAAATATCTCATTAAAGCCAACAGGCTCTTTTAATAAGGGTTAAGTGTGTTAGCATAATGTGTTTGCTTTTAGTCATTAATAATTGTTCTTATTAGGCTAATCAGGGTGCCAATGTAAGGACTGGCTTTTCCTGTTTTGCTACATTGTTCAAACTGTTTAGCTTGTTGAAAATCTGTGAGCAATAATGAAGGAACAGTGGAGGTCTTGTAACCAGACAATTCCTTGTTTGGGCCATGTTGCTTTTGCACAGTCGCTGAATGATCGTGGGAGCTTGTCTGGACTCTATCACCTGCAGGTGTCTTGTGAAAAATGGGAATAATAGCCGGGTGTGGTGCGGTGGCACACTCCTGTAACCCCTGCAGCTTGGGAGGCGGAGGCAGGAGGATCGCACGTTCGAGACTAGAGACAGTCTGAATAATTTGGCGATACCGTCTCAGAAAAGTGAAAAATGGGCGGGGGGCACAGCTCAGTGGTCCAGCACTTGCAGAGCATGCAAGTACAAGGCCCTGGGTTCAACCCACAGTACCACCAAAAAAAAAAAAAAAAAAAAGGAATAATAATGCCTTCTGCATGTCTGTAAGTTCCATGAATAGGCACAGATCAAACACCCCGCAGAACTCCAGATGAGAGGCCCCTAATAAATACTGAGTATGGAGTAAAATGCCTGGAGTTACAGAAACCCATCCTCGATAAGTATATTTCTAAGTGAAATTTAAACTGAACATCGAAGGCAGATGGGGAGCCCTGGCTCCCAGGTTTCATGTAGTGGAGTTTTATAAGATGTACTTTGACACTGGTACAATTGAAGGCGCGTGAAAGCCTTTCTTTTCCAACCTCTCAAAATACAATCGCATCCTCTAGACGCAGAAGGAAAGGAAACATCAAACCATGACACATTTTCCTCTTAATTATTTCTCACTGTGGGGAACCCTGACTGTAGTCCTAAGCCTGTTAGATCTGTGTCGTGGTTTGGCTAATGTCGTGGTTTGGCTAACATGAGAGCTCAATCTAAAGCTCCTATGTTAGAAACCTCCTTCCCAACGCAGTGATGTTGGGAGCTGGGTTTGAGGGGAGGAGGTTCCCTACCAGAGGACAAGTTTGACTCCATTGCTCTTCCTCACCTTCTCTGTGACCTTCTGTCATGGGATAACACAGAGAAAAGGCAGTCCCCCGGTGCTGGCCCCTGGATCTGTGGACTCTCCAGTGTCCAGAACTGTGGTCCAATAAATTCCTGTGCATCCTAAATGAACTATTCTGCAATATTTTTAGGCACACAAAGTGTATTAACAGAATTGCCTTCTGAGTTTCTCTCAGTACTTTTTAAAAATAAGTTCTCTTAAAAACTCTCCCAGGAGTATACCCAAGCGTTGGAAGATAACAGATGTGAGGCTGTCTGAGACAAGATGTAAGGCTGTCTGCAATGGGCCCATCTATGCTATCCCATTCTCCTTCTCAATTTCTTTCTCCGTCTTTCCTCCTTCCCTCCCATCCTTCCTTCTTGCCTTTCTTCCTTCCTTTCTTTGTTCCTTCCTTCTTTCCTCTCTCGTTCCCTCCTTCCCCTCCTCCCCCTCTTTTGCTCTCTTCTTCCTCTTCCTTCGTCTCTCCCCTCCTTCTCTCCTCCTTTGCTGCTTCTGTAGTTCTATTTATGTGTGTCTTATATAGGGTATGTAAAGTATATATCCCATCTGGATTGAAAATTATATTTTCTTCCCAGAAAACTAAAGCTCAAATCCTCTGAGCCAACGTACCTCTCACTGCAAGCTCTTATCTCTTACTATAAGCTCTGATAAGGTTTTTGAAATCATAAGAACAAAATTAAAATCGAAATAAATGGACCTAAAGCTAAAGAGGGAGCTCACAAAACTGGGAGACTGTAGAAATAATAGGGTTTCCAGCTTTCAGACCTCCCCAGACCTAGGCCTGCTCCTGCAGATGCACAACCCAAGGAATGCGTTTTGGCTTCTTGGGTTTCAGCTTGTCACGCAGCAGTCTTGATAGCTCAGCGTACGGCCAAGGGCCAGTGCCCTGGGACAGAAAGGAGGGTACAGGTTTTCATGCTTGCTGCTGCTTGCCCTCCTCCCTTCCTGGCTACTTTGACTATTTTACTGTATTTCACAAGGTGGGAGTATTGTTTATAAGGAAAAAGATATTCAGTAATTTGTCTTTTCCTTTACTCTTGATAAAATCTTGGTGCACACAGCATTCAGAATTGAGACTAAGCAAGTCTCAGTATCATGTAAGAGATTTTGCAATTACCCCAAATTTCATAGTTATTTTTCCCCAACAAAATGGAAATTACCTGTAATTATTTTGTAAAATTTCAATGATTTTAAAGACAAATGGCTTCCAAATTCCAAGTTAGATTGTATCATTCACTGCTGCTTTTTTTGCCTCAACAGTAGAACAAATAATATAATCTTATATTTTATTGATATACATATATGTATTAATATATGTATGCACCACCTTGATTCAGGCCATGTAGCCATCAACGTGGAAGAACATGTCCAGAAGAAGTTACAAAAAAGTTGAAATGTAGCCAGGTGCAGTGGCACATCCCTGTAATCTCAGCCACTTGAGGGGGCGAAGGCAGGAGGATCCTAAATTCAAGGCTAGAGGCAGCCTGCATAACTTAGCAAGAGCATGTCTCCAAAAAAAAAAGTAAAAAACTGGGCTAGAGGTGCAGCTCAGTGGCATACCATTTGCAAAGCATGCAAGCACAAAGGTGAGAAAAAAAAACTTTAATTTTCTGTAGGAACAGGGAAAGCTCCAGGTAACTTTGAATATACCTCAAGTGGAGATTCTATGTCTGTTATAGACACCCAAAGTTGTAAAGTCTGCAGTAGAAACTTTTGGCATAAAAATATATAAGAAATATAAAACAGATGCTGAACCATGGCATAATAAATAAATTCTGTTATGTTCCAGTAATATGAATTTACTGTTTAGTGCAAATCTCCGATCACATGCCAGATACTTTGTGATCTTTGTGTTGTTGTTCTTCAAAGGAGTTATGAAGGTTAACCTCATTTTAAAATGTAAAACTAAGGACCACAATAAGTTGTAATGGCTGAGTGACATATCTATTAAATGTTAGAATAAAGATAAACTCAAAGAAACAAGTACAAATATTATTTTTAAAAATATGGACTGAGATTGTTGTTTATCGGATAGCATGGAAAAATACTGAAATAATGACCTCAGGAGAAATATCCACTTACAATCAACCATACATGATAATGTCAGAATTGAAATAACTTATTTTGTTTGTGATATGATATATAGATTCTTGAACAAAGTGCAAGACCAGTGGCTTAGGACAGTTTTCTTTGGAGCCAAACTGCCAACATTTGAATCCTGTTTCATTTACCTCATCTGAAAAGTGAGAACAAAGTATATTAAAGTGTTGATTTAAGAATTAAAAAACGATTGCAATTAGGGTTGTTCGAAAAGTGCCTGTACACAGAACAAAGTAGAAAGAAATGTAAATTCTTATCCCTATTCTTATTGCCATTACTACTACTGTCACTTTCAAAAGAATATCATTGTAGTCAGTGTCTTTATTATAACTGCTTTTCCCCAGAAGATAAAGCATTTCATTTTCTCTTCAAAAATTCATGCATTCATGCATATTTTTACACCGTGTCCCTACACTTCACCTTTATCAAAGTAGCCACCACTTTCTAACACGATAGAGATTGTATTCAAAAGGACGTGTATTTTCTCTATGCGATAGCTTCCAAAACTGTAAAAATCTGCAAAAACGATATCGCTCAAAATCAGGAAATATATTGTAGATGCTGACTACACTGAGGTATTAGAACATATGTTGATACAAAAATAATTACCTGCTTGCACAGTTAAATCCTCTCTGCACACTAATAATCTTATTTCAAAGGTCCTTATTCCAACTTTCTAATCCTTTATTGCTTTCCAAATCTGTGCAACATGGATCCAAACTTTGAGACCTAAACAATATAATTTCAGTATCTTTTTGAAGGTCAGGATTATTCTTTTGGGCAGGGCATTTCATTTTAGCTTTCACAGATTTGTCCTCCTCAGACTCTTAATACTTTAAAGTAAATATAAAATTGGGGGATTAAATATCCACAGCCATTTAAACAATTGTAAGGTGATTATTAGCTCAGTGACAGATAAAACCAAGCAATACTCTGTCACTGTCTGGCCGTGTCAGCCTTGGCAATGCTGCCTGGGCTCATGCCAACGCTCTTGACACACGACAGTTTTGCTGTCGGGGATAATTTTACACCCAGAGAAAAGGAAATTTCATTTTCAAAGTACATTTACCTGTGACTCTCCTATACATAAAAAGACACAGAGAAACCTGCACATATATTTTAATTTATGTCCCTGGATTCAATGTATGCCATGCACTTTGGCTTACCAAGGGACAAGGAGTGAGTGAGGCAGCTGAAGATATGTTTGTGTTTTAAACATAATATGACCTGAGGGTAACACCCACTGGCCTTTTCTCACGTGTACAGGACTATTAACAGGAATTTTTTCACTTTATCCTGACAACTCTTATGGCTTGCAGATATGAAGGTGCTTCTTGCTTCTATTTATAAATAAGACATGAGATATAAAACATTTAAATAATTATAACTGGTCTAATAACAAACACCTAGAAAGTGCCATAGAAGAAACTACATTCCTAGTCTCTATAACTCCAAAATCACCGCTGTTCATCATTATGAACACATGCAATCAAATAATCTGCTAATTCATTTGGTTGAATGGTATGCACAGAAACGTCTGCTTACTTTTTGCCTGCTAAGAATTTTTTTTGTCCGCATAGATGCTGCATTTGATAGTATGTTGTTCTTGTTGTTAGGTGCCAGGGAGTTGTGTCTGGCAGCGATCCTCATAGGGGTTTCAATGGCTGACTATTGGGGGATTGTTTGGGAGACTGGACTGCCACATCCTTCTCCCATTTTCCTAGTGCTGAGGATCAAACCCGGGTCCTTAGGAAATACAGAGCAGTGCTCTATCAACTGAGCTGGACCCCAGCCCTTTGACAATATAGCTCAACCAAAAATAAGGACATACATATTTCTTCTCCATACCACATAAAATACGAAGAAAGAAGTCAGCAAAATGAGAAATTAAGACATAAAGACAAACACAATTACTGCGTGTAAAGAGAAAATATTACTAAGAATATTTTCTGATTTGGGTTCACTTTTAATTGTTCTTCAGATGTGACCATATTGAAACATTGTTTTGCTAAATCATGTTAAATTTTAAGGCTTAAAAAATATGATAGCCATGTGTCATGATGGACACCTGTAATCCCAGTAAGAGGGGAGGCTGAGGCAGGAGGATCATGAGTTTGAGGCCAGAATCAGCCTGCAAAAGTTAGGCAGACTGTCTCTCAAAATAAATAAGTAAATAAATACATAAATAAATAAGGTGCTGAGGCTGCAGCTCAGTGGTAGAGCACTTGCCTAGGTATGTGGGAAGCCATGGGTTCAAGTAGTGAAAAGAAAATAAAAAATGCTCTTGTGCACATTAATGCACGCCTAATTACACATGCCTGTAAGGGAGGGTGGACACTTGATCCTGACCAAGTTAAGAAATCACAAATCTCATTCCTTAGTGTTGTAGTGTTGTTGTTAGGTGCCATCGAGTCGAGTCCGACTCATAGCGACCCTCATAGGGTTTTCAATGGCTGACTGTTTGGGGATTGCCTTGGGAGTGGGTTGCCAGGTCCTTCTCCCATTTTTGCTGTTCTGGGACTCGAACTCGGGACTTCAGAGACTGCAGAGCGGCGCTGTAGTACTGATGTGAAGTGTCCTGAGATGGTCCTGTTCAGCACTCGGTCCCCAGCTGGTGGTGCTGTTCTGGGAGGTCAGTGGGGTGGGACTTTGCAGGTTTTTACCCAGAGCTGTGGTTCCCATGACTTCTCTCTGCTTCCTGATCACCGGGATGTGAGGCTCTGTGCCATGGGCACAGCCACGCCTGTCCTGCTGCCTGTCACTGGCCCACCTGTTCCACCACAAGTATAGACTGTGGCCCTGTAACCATGTGCCACCATAAACCACCCCTCTACAGGTTTGTTTCCGTTGGTGTCTCTGCCATAGTGGCAGACAAGCGAACACACCTGTGAAAGTCAACTGTGCGAATCAGAAATCCCGGAAGATAACCAGACGAGGGAGCCACAGAAAAGGCTGAATTCACACACCCAGGAAAGACTGAAAATCCTCCACTGGAGGACCACAGAGTGCATGAGCTCAGGCTGGAAGGCATCCTGATGGGATGCTGAGCGATGGGACGGAGCTCTGGATAATACCAAAGGGAGCATTTCCAACTAAATATGTTGTTGTTGTTGTTAGGTGCCGTCGAGTGGGTATCCGACTCACAGCGACCCTTATATGGTTTTCAATGGCTGTTTCGGGATTGCCTTGCGAGTGGGTTGCCACGTCCTTCTCCCATTTTTGCAGTGCTGGGAATTGAACTCGGGACCTCAGAGACTGCAGCACAGCGCTCTACCAACTGAGATAAAGTCCAGCCCTCATCTAAATATAATGGGCATTATTTCATAAGGTCACTAGAGTATCAAGTTAGACCAAGATGTTGAAAAGATTATAATAAAAGTTCAAAATGTGTACCTTTATACAACAGCCACCAAAACAACATCTGTATGTCCTTGCTCTTGCGAATTCTCAAATGTGAAAGCTCTTTACAGTTTTTTATACCACTGTACAACTTCCTAGTTCATGCTGTTTCTGCATTTGGGTAATCCTTTTCTCACCCCAGCTGCCTCTTTTTAAACTTAGTTGAAATGTTACCCCTACAAATCATTTCCTGAATAACCTCCAGAGGATTGTTACCTCTGTGCTGAGGTTGCAATGCATGTCCCTTGAACTATAACCTAATGCTGTAAGTATTTGGTTGTGTCTCTCATGCCAAGGTTTAAAATGCTGACATAGTCATTGTTTTTTCCTGACACGGATAAATATCCAGCACAGGTCCTATTTCCCAGTGGGGGAAAGAATAAGGGAATGAATGGCAGTGATGATGTGAGTTCCTGAGTTTTTATGGAGTTGCTGTTGTTGTTGTTGTTTGTTTGTTTGTTGGTTTGTTGTTGACAGTGAATATGTAGCCAGGGATTTGGTTGCTCACATATTACAAATTTTTAGGTGCTGTGTGAAATGTCGATAGGCTAGTGGAAGAGGTTATGAACTAAGGACAATAATGACCATAATCTGGGAACAACTCTACATGGTATGTTTGGTTGTTGTTGCCACTAAGTCAGGTCCAACTCACAATAACCCACAATGACTCATAAAGAGCAGAATGAAACACTTCTCAATTCTGTGCCAGGCACACAATCTTTTTTATGTGTAAGCCCATTGTTGCAGACACTGTGTCAATGCATGTAGTTCAGGGTTTTCCTCTTTTGTGTTGACCTGCCACTCTCCCAAACATGATGCCCTTCTCCAGGGATTGGTCTCCCTGACTATATATCCAAAATATGCAAGACACAGTCTGGCCATCCTTGCTTCCAAGGAGCACTCGGGCTACACTTTTGGGACAGATCTGTCAGGAAATCTTTGGCAGTCCAAGGTGTATTCAATATTAGGCTCTAGCACCATAACTCAACAGCTTCAATTCTTCTTCTGTCTCCCTTATCAATATTAGTTATTAATATAAAATGGCTCTCTGTATTTGATCCATATGAGTCAAAATACCCCCCCTTAGCTCAGATTCAAAGCATACTCCCATCTACCCACATGATTTAGTTATCCTTTCTTTCCTCATGAGTTCCAAATGTATACACTAATAGTATTTTTTTTTAATCTGAAACCCAAATATAATATAATTGCTATGTAGACATTCTCATCCACATGAAGACCCCAGGACACTATGAAAACACAGGTCAGACAATGAACATCCCAAGACACCCTAAACTCTCACGTCTCTCCTGGTCTCCACTAACTCAGTTCTAAAGCATTATGCCCTGCTTACATTTTCCACTAAGTAGACCACTGCAGAAACAAAATATCCACAAATCATAAACCATGCTTTGTTCTTTACCTCTCTTCAAAATGTCAGCGCCACCCTCAGAATCTTCAGCCATGAAAAATTAACCATAAACTAGTAATATTTTAGAGTCACCATCCAATATTTTGAAGACAGGCAATCAGCTCCCCAGTTCACGATGTCACTGCATTGCCTACCTAACCGATCTTTCTGACTTGACGCTGCTTAGCTCTCCTTCACAATGCATTCTCAAAGCAGAACTCAGAGAATGCATTAGCATACCCACAAAAATTCAGGAGTCCTGCTGTCTCAGGACAGCAAGTCACAAGTGTGTTACACAAAGCCCTTTATGATATGGTCGCCCTCTACCCCCGCTGCTTATTAACTCCGTCTCTGTTGTGATGAGTGACCCTTCCTTTTTTGCAGGAGACCAGTGTTTAATTACCCAAGTGGTACCCACTCCTTCCTGTATGTCAGCTGGTCATGCTTTGGGGCTTGTGTGTTGCTGTGATGCTGAGAGCTATGCTGTTGGTATCTCACATACCAGTAGGGCCGCCCATGGTGGACAGGTTTCAGCTGAGCTTCCAGACTAAGACAGACTAGGGAGAAGGACATGGGAGCCCACTCCCAAAACAAGTAGCCATTGAAAACCCTATGCATAGCAGAGAAGCACTGTCAGGTGTAACACCTCTTTCATTCTTTGGCACATAGCATCACTATGAGCAGGACCCCACTCAATGGCACCTAACAAACAAAGCAAAATAAATCTACTCTGAAACAGAATGTAGTGCTATCGGGAATGTTGTTATTAGGTGCCGTCGAGTCCATATCCGACTCATAGTGATCCTCATAGGGTTTTCAATGGCTGACTGTTTCGGGATTGGTTTGGGAGTGGATTGCCAGGCCCTTCTCCCATTTTTGCAGAAATCAGGACCTCAGAGACTGCAGCGCAGCACTCTATCAACTGAGCTAAATCCCAGCCCGCTATTGGGAATAAAAGGCAATTAAAAGCCTCTTGCACTGATGTCATGATCACTAAGAAATCTTATGATACTTTCTCTACAAGGAGAAATCTGGCAAAAACCATACAAGTGCTGTGCATCACGTGAGACCTGTGTCATAAGATAACATAACGCCATCTAGAATGTATCTTATTCTTTGTGAGTTTGAGTGAACTGTAATCACCTTAAAGTTGCTAGGGTAAATACAGATCCTGGAGCTGAATTGCTAGAAACTGGGTCAGTGGGAAAAAAAAAACACATCACGGACAGTCACTTTCCAGAGGTCCTACCTAGGTGAACTTCATGCATCAAAACTGTCTCAGAAGTCACATCCTGAATGTCACAGCTGTATAAGAACATTGCCTAGTGCTGGAGTGAAGTCGCATACCTAGAAAATTGTAACTGTGGCTAATGGTCATGTCATAAAATCGCCAGGAAAGAGTACCTGCCCCTAGGAAATGTTCTCTTTTATGGGAATAGACAAATAGTGTGTGTGTGTGTGTGTGTGTGTGTGTGTGTGTGTGTGTGCATATGCATGTGTTTTTTTTAAGCTGGTATAAAGCTTATATAAGGATTTAAAAATTGGCTCACAATATACTACTGATAAATATACTAATGATACAAGGAATAAAATGTTGTTCTATTTCACATGATTTTGTCTATCAGGAAGAAAGATATTGTCTACTAATTTTTCTAACAGTATTCTATTATTTTAGGTTTGCAGTAAATAAAATGAGAATGCGTCAAATGACTTGGTCAGAAGACAAAAGCAGCCCAGTATGTCTAACAATCTTTGGCCTCATTTTCCAGATGAGACTAGAAAATGATAACTTAAATGACCATCCCACATCTATTCAGAAAACAAATAGTGAAACTAACACTTTATTCCTTGGCTTGTCAGGCAGACTTCTATAATGTAGCGCATCTCTTTCACCTGAATGATAAGACTTTCCATTAACCAAAGTATTATCTGCTTGGGGGTAAACAATGAGCGAGTGTCTCTGGATGCTATCAGCAGTGACACGCATCAAACAGGTATTCAGGATGTACTCCCCTCTCTCACTTGTAGGGTCAGACACAAAAATATAAATGGGAGGCGCTTATCAAATGTCAGAAAGACAAAAACTCTGTCACTTAAAGAGTTTAGTCTGTTTTACTGGCCAAGGGGAAAATCCACACATTTATTCCTTAATGTTTCCAATGCGGAACTAATTTGATTTGTGAACAGTAAGTCTGCCTTCAAATTATTTGAAAATCAGGTACCTTTTGTTTGCAAAGGTATTTTAAATAATCGTATTTTTCTATTAAATTTTCATTTGATCATTCATTATCTTTTGATAATGAAATGACTCTGAAATATAAATAAAAAATGCATAGTATGCAAATCATTGCTTAAACTCTGGCATGAAAAGATTAGGTGATTAATGTCCTTTATGTATGTATGTATGCTACATGGGTTAATGGGCTGGGATTTAGCTCACTGGGTAGAGCGCTGCGCTGCAGTCTCTGAGGCCCCGAGTTCAATTCCCAGCACCGCAGAAATGGGAGCAGGGCCTGGCAATCCACTCCCAAGGCAAGCCCGAAGGATTTAGCCATTGAAAACCCTATGAGGGTCGCTATGAGTCAGATACCAACTCGATGGTACCTAACGACAACAAAAACATGGGTTAAATACCTATTGTAACAGAAATGGCTGAACCTTATGAAATCATAGTTTTCGAGCTGATGGTTAACCAAGGCCCTTCTGGCTATCGTTCACCAGATCTGAAGGATGTTCATATCGATGTCTGAGCTGCCTTCTTTCTGCTCTTCAGAGGCATCTGAGTAATCACATTCTCCTCAATCCATCATTAAGTAACAGTCATAATTTACAATAAGATGGTTAATTGTAGATGTCAACCTCACCAAATTAAAGAATATACAGATAGTTGCTAAAGGATTATTTGTGGGTATTTCTGTGAGTGTGTTTCTAGAAGACACTGACATTGGAATAGGAAAAATAACAGGCAGGCATGGTGGGTTTTTACTGTTATCCCAGGACGCCAGAGGCTGAAGCAGGAGGATTGCTTCATGTTCAAGGCCAGCCTGGGACACAGAGTAAACTGGAGATCATGATTCAAAAATAGACAGACAGACAGATAGATAAAAAGGCCACAAAAAGTCTGCCCTCCCTCACTAGGGGTGCGCACCATCCAGTTGCTCAAGGTACCAGATACAACTAAAACATGAAAGGATGGCAGATACACTGTCCTCTCTTGTGGAGCTGGGCTGAGCTTCTTCTGCCCTTGGATACAAGATCTGTATGCTCTCTGGGCCTTGGGCCCCAGTGCTCAAACCAGCACCGCCCTCACCTTTCCAAAACATCCTGGGTCTTAGGTTTTTGGCATGAGATTGAAACTTTCACCATTAGCCTTCTCCATCCTGAGGGTTTTAGAAGTAGACTGAGCCATGGCCCTGGCATCCTAGGGGTTCCGAACTATGAATGGCCCGGTGTGGGACTTCTCGGCCTCCGTACTTAGTTAAGAAAGTGCACCTTATAAATCTTCCCTCATTTATCTGTATCTATCAATATCTGCCCATCCTGTTGATTCCTTCTCCTTGAAAAACCTTAAGTAGTACACACACATATCAGTCATTATGTTCCAGAGGTGATTTAAAATTTTTATGTACATTAGTACTTACTTCATCTTGGAGGTGAGTACTGTAATTCATCCCCATTTAGTGGTGATGAAAATAAGGTCTACAAAACTGAGCTGGATACGATGCTGCTAAAGCAATGTACTGCATCATACATGAAATCAGTAGCCTAAGCAAGGCACATAAATTGAAAAAATAAACTACTGAGAAAGGATATTTTACTTGCTAATTTTATGTATGATCTACCTTCTCATTTGGAGGGTGTCCAAGATGTTTCAGACAGCTTGGGGAAACTTTGGAAGACATGTGAGTTGCGGTAGTTTTCCAGGATTAGCCACACAAAGTAGGATGTGCATGCAACTCATATTGGCATCTTAACATTATCATGGTATTTTATAATCTCTCTACAGTTCAGCCACATGCACTTTAGGAGAACCTCTATTTCAATGATCATGTTAAAGGCAGATGTCAGAGTCATGTGATATAAGTGGGTTCTTTCAGTTAGCATACCAGGATCCTATAGTTAGTCTACCTAAAAGCAGGAGCGGAAGGCTCACCTCAGTTTCTGTTTGGCCATAAGGAATAGATTTTCAAGTTATCGCCATGGTCCATGAAAAAAAAAAAAAAAAAAAAAGAACAAAACCTACATGAACACAGTGCTAAACCCAGCTTGCCTTTGACTCTGGAAGTTAAATTAGTACTATTCGGCAAGAACTTGTCATTGTGGCTTCTGATTCTTATAGCACAAGGTAAGAAAGTTACGATGAACCCGAGTAAGTGTTCTCATTAAAAGTTTAATTGAGAACAGGGAAGAGAATTCATTTGTACTTTATGATAGTCACATTTTTACTCAAATATAGCAGTTTATTCAGACTGTCTTCGTATTTCGTTTTCCATTATAAGGGCGGGTGGGTGAACGTGCGCGTGCGTGTCTGTACCAGGGTGTCAAAGTATCAGGTTGTTTGAGAGACAAAGGGAAGCTGATATGCAAGTGAGAAACAGCCACACGGTATGTGGTTCAGGAAGGATCATCTTATTTGTCATTAGATGCCAACACATTACCCACGGGGCCATTATTCAAGCTAACAGAACTGTGATTGTGCTCAACACAAGGTTCAAAAATTAACCTACTTTTCTAGTTTCCCTTGAAAACAGGGGCTAGGCTTTAGCTCACTTGGTAGAATGTGGTTCTGTGCTCTCTGAGGCCCTGGATTTGATCCCCAGCACCGCAAAAATGGGAGAAGGCTAACAGCCCACTCCTGAAGCAATCTCCAGACAATCAGCCATCAAAATCCCCATCAGAGTCTCTATGAGTCAGATCTGACTCAAGGGCACCTAACAACAACTTGAAGTTCGAGGGGGGTGTGTAACAGGATTTTAACACCATGTAGAGTCCAAGTGGAAAGTCTGGGAACTGCCTCTATTTCCGGAAAGAAGTCACAGCTATGGGTCACTGTGTGGCCTCTAGCTACTCACTCTGATAAAGGACTCTCCACCTCAAGCCACAGGAAATATTTTGTGAATGTAGAACAACAACTATTAAGGAAAGTTACTTGGGAAGAAAAAAGAAAGAATGGGTAACTGGTCCCCGAATCAAGGTAAGGAATCACTGCCACCAATTCATTTGTATGTAATTCCTATTATTTGAAAAAGAAAATCCAAAAATCCACTGCTCATGGGTATTGGAGAGGTGTGCTAGGGGCAGAACAATGTGAAGGGATTTGCAGGGTAACCCTAAAACTAAATATGGAGATGAAGAGCTCCAAAAACACCTTGTTTTCAGCAACTCTAACATGAAAGGCAAGCAGACCCAAATCTTAGAACTCTGTGGCATAAGATCTAAGACTGATAATCCGAATAGAAAATGGAGCCTGCTGGCGTAATGGGTGGGTGATTTTGATTTCACTGAACGGAGTGAAGAAGCATTTGTACGTCAACAAAAATATTAGCTACTTGGGAAAGACTGTGGAGCATTAGTGGTCATTCCCAAAAGCTTTGCCATACTTGCTGAAAAATGTAAGGATTCATTTTCAGCTTTGGCTACTCATTTCCCCAAAGAGCCATTTTTTTTGAAACAGTACTGAGTAAATGTTGAGAATATGTGATGTTTTTGGTTTGTTAAACAATAATAGAAGCCGCTTTTAAGAAAAGACATGTTTAAAGCGTTAAAAAGCAAAGGAGTCGCATTGAAGATGATGACATGACTGAGTCGTGCCGTGGTATTGGCCGTCACATAATATGATTGTGAAGGCTGGACAGTAAATCAGGGAGACAGGAGGAGAATGGATGCTGTTGAATTATGGTGCAGGAGATGAATATTGGATGTAGCATGGACTACGAAAAAGGACTACCATGGATATACTATGTGCTAGAAATGTAACCAGTGTTTGTTGGAAGTAAGACTGGGTAAACTGCATCTAGTGTATTTTGGATGTGTATTCAGGAGGGACCAATCCCTGGAAAAGGACATGGTGTTTGAGAGAGTGGGAGGTCAATGAGAAAAAAAGAAAAGGAAAACCCTCAAGTAGGTGGATTGACACAGTCTCTGAAACAATGGGCTTAAACATAATAAAAGATTGTGTGTCTGGCACAGTGTCAGGAAGTGTTTCGATCTGTTGCACATAGGGTCACTAAGAGTCTGACCGAACTCGATGGCACCAAGAAGCCACTGAAGTGATATTAAAATCTGTTATCAACTAGTAAGTTATGAATCTCCTGATTTATATGGGAAGTCAAGTAACATAACCTATATATTTCATGCTGATTTTTGTATTTGCGTTTTTACATTAGACAAATCAATGTGAAGTTTGGATTGTGATTCAAAATCAGTAGACCAAGTGCATAGTAATGTTTAATTCCAGTGCATACGTTTTCCTATTCTAGGGAATCAAAGTCTATCTTTAGTGTTTTAACAGCATGTGACATGTTTTTAGAAATGTTTTACCTCTCACCTTATCCACACATATTGTTGTTGTTAGGTGCCATCAAGTTATAGTGACCCTACATGCAACAGGCGAAACTGTATTATTAGTGCTTCTCTGCTATTCACAGGGTTTTCAATGGTTGATTGATTTTGGGAGTGGGTTGCCAGGTCCTTCTCCCAAGCCTACAGCTTCTGGTGTTCCTAGGCGGTCTCCCATGCAGGTACTCAGCAGGCTCCAACCTGCTTAGCTTCCGAGACCTGACAGGATCGGATGCCACAGAGCTATGGATGCAGGTATATGCACATATATATCACTCCTGAAATGATCTAAGATAGAACCACTTCTGAGTCCTGTAAGTTGGCAGAAACACATCCCTATTCATCAATGCTTTGAGTTGTTTTGGTGAGAAATGTGCTGAAATATTATTTTCCCCAGGAAAAAAACAAGGATTAAATCAAACCTATACCAGGTTTTTCCTGTCAAACAGAAAATAGCATAATATTTGTCTTTGTTCATGAAAGCATTATCAAAAGTTACAGATTTTCAGTCATAAGGAAATGTTGGTTGTGGGAATCTAGTGGGTTGTTGTTGTTAGGTACTGTGAAGTCGGTGTCTGACTCATAGAGACCCTGCGTACAACAGGTGACATAGTATTGTTAGTGCTTCTCTGCTCTTCACAGGGTTTTCAATGGCTGATTGCTTTTGGGGAGTGGGTTGATGGGAACCTCTCCCATACGGTGTGGGTAGGGATCGCATATTAACTATTGTCATTGTGCAGAGTATGTACACAGTAACACCATCAGGCTGCCTACCGTGAATGCACAAACTTTTGTCAAGTAAGTATTATAAAACCTAAAAAGTATTAAAAGCAATTGGGCGAACTCTTTCTTCTCCCACTACTCATTCCTCATCTCCTTAGCCTTCTCCTCCTGATCATCTTTTTGCCTTTTCACCATCTTTGCACACTGGTGCAAAGAGTGGTATATGTTAGTAGCTTCATATAGAAAGTGTACACATTGAGATGTCTGCAGCTGTACCACCCTGTCTGATCTCAGAAACTAAGCAGGTTTGGCGTACTTAGTCCTTAGTTGGGCCACCACCTGGGAATACTGGGTGCTTTAGGCTAGGGAGAAGAACCTGGCAGCCCACTCCCAAACAATCAGCCATTGAAATCCCTGTGAATAGTAGAAAAGCACTGACATGGTCCCGGGCATGGCACAGCATCAGGAAGTGTTTCATTCTGTTGTCCACAGGGTCAGTGTGAGTCAGAGCTGATTCGATGTCACCTAATAACAACCATGGGTTGAGGTACAGATTCAAGCTGTGCCTACAGACGTAAAGATTCAAAGCCACTGGTCAGTCTCAGTGCCCAGCAGATAGTCTATGTAATATATATGTGGGGAAAAAAAGAAAATTAAGCAAACCTCTCTCACCGAGGTAGGCTGTTTTAAACTGAAAGTGTTCGTTAGTTTTCGCAGTATTTACAGGTAGCTAAAGCTTCAGAACAATAAATCTGGGTGAAAATCAGTCAGATTTAAGTAGAAACATCTTCTTTACAAATGAGACAATGGAAACAACAATAGCAGGTTGTTCTAACCCTCTACCAGTGGCAAACAAAAGCATGGCACGTATCTATGTTCTATTGCCAATGCAATGACATGACAATGGATGGGTTTGAAATCTAGAAAGGTCCCTATGCAGCCCCAAGTTCAAGTATTTAAAAGCTGTGGGATTTGAGGATGTGTTAGTAACCTCTTTGAAATGTTTTCTTGTTTATGACACAACCTGTGTTTTTATAAAATATTTTGAAGTGTCTTTGTAGTTTGAAAATTCTCAGTTCTACCTGAAACTGTAAAATTCTAATAGACCAGATAATACTGACATGAAATGTGTAAGAAAAATTAGTATATATAGATTAGGCTATAGTAAAATAGGTTAATAAGAGTAGATTCACCATATGTGTCTGATCACACATTGTATATGTTTATTTGAGAAAGGGAATATATTACTCAAAAAGCTGGCAGCCACTGGAGAAGTTTTATTATGTATGTTAACTTTGTTGTTGTTGTTGTTAAGTGCCATCCATTTGTGCCCGACTCATCGTGACCGTCATAGGGCTGTCAATGCCTGAGTGTTTCAGGATGTCTTTGGGAGTGGATTGCCATGTTCTGCTCCCATTGTTGAGGTGCTGGGGATCGAACCTGGGTCTCAGAGAGTGCAGAGCACCAGTCTACATTGACTCATGTATTATATTCCTGTTTTCATTTCATACCACTAAAGATTGTTCTGTGTGTTGTCTCCTGTATAATGTGACATCAGAAAAAAGGAAGTTATTCTGAAGAGCAGTGTATAATATTACGTATAGTTGGTAATGTTTGCCCAAATGATCCTATGCCACAAGAGATTCTGGGAGCCTTAAATTCCTCCTCAGAATAAATGTCATGTAGTTCCTGAAAAATACTAATTGAAAATATCTGTCTGTCTCAGATGTAGTTAAAAGCTACCACTAATAGGTAAAAATTGATTGAAGTAGACAAGATCTGCTTTTCCAACCAAAGCCTCTCACAAATAACGTGTTATTCTGGCAAGTGGGAATGCACACATTTCAGGTACGGTGTGGCATGCCACCCACACAAGAAAATGAGCCTGCAAAGTGGAGTGTCAACATTAATTTCCATAGTTTTGTAATATCTGTAATCATAAGCAATGGGGTTAGACAAGAACACCTGCTGTCCTTTCTGTTATTTGTTTGGAATATTAGATTCAAAGTAGCATGACGGCTATACAAGCGGATACCCACCCCGGGGCAAATTGTCCTCAAGTGTTCTCACAATGTCAGCGTTTGGCGTAAGCACAACATTCTAAAGGGACCATGTAGAACTCCAAGTGAACGCGTTTATCTTACCTTTCTTAATAGATTTTCTCATTCAAAAATCAAGTGAGGTGAATATGCATTTGTATTTATGAAGTAGTTACCTGAAGAGATGTTGGAGAACGAATTGAAGCCACAACCTGTGTGGCTATTTGCATATGAAATACTTTCCATTCTATCCTGTTCTCTTTTCCAAAATGAAATCGGGTGCTCTATGTTTCTTGAAATTTCTGTGCAAATGTGCACATTGTAGCTTTCCTGCTTGTATGTGAAAAATAGTGGTTTGCGTATAGGGACACTGTGGTCCTAAGTGGTATCCTCACACTTAAAATGGGTAGTACTTGCTTAAATCAAGTTATAGTTAGTGAGAAGGGAGCAATTGCCGTTACTCTGGGTACTTAAATTCCTACCTTATGCAAAATATAGTTGGCATTCTCAGCATAGCACTGTTACAGAATAAGTGCTTAAGTTTCTGTCATCCAGTTGTTCCATCTTAGAGTTAACTGTCTCATTTTATTCCTGATGAATTAATCGAACAAGAATCTTGATAAAGGTTTACAGGTTTAGTGTCAATCCTTCAGCACTAGAGTGGCTAATTCTAGGATCTTTTCCTCCCTCTCCTACTCTCTCCCTCCCTCCCTTCCTGTTTTCCTTCCCACCTCATCCTCCTTCCTTTATTTGTATGTTTTGTTTTGTTTGGAGACAGCATCTTGAGGTCTTGTTACACATTCTCAGCTTGCCTGGAACTCCCTACACAGCCCAGGCTGGCCTTGAGCTCACGCTCCTTCTGCCTCATCATCCTGAGTGCTGGGATTACTGTCCTGCACTGCCATGCACAGTTTTCCAGGTATTTTCCTAAATACTTTACGTTCATTAGCTCACTTAAGACTCACAGTCTATATTAATTTCTTCTCCAGTTTTCAGATAAGGGAAGTGAGTCACAATTCAATAAGGAGTGATGGAACCTTGAGCATGAACTCTGAAATGGGCAAAGTGGGATTTCAATAGGCAACCTGATACGCTAATGTACTATGTACTCTCCATTTCCGTAAGAAAGTTAAAAGGAAATGATAGTTCCTTCAGGTATTAAAATCTTCAACCAACTTAAAATGATTCATATGTCTATATAGGTGGTAGGATTGGTGCAGGCACTGAGGATGAAGAGAGGGAGAGGAATTTGTCAGGGAAGAAATGGAGAAGACCTAACTTATTCTTTCCTTTGTGAAATCATTCAGTAAACATTTATTAAGCTGCTATTGTTTACATTTTAAGAATATACCTCAGTTTAGTTTTTTTTAATCAGGTCATCTCATGGCCTTGTTGGTGTGTTTACCGATGTGAAAAGGCATGTTTCTCTATGAATAAATAGTAGGTAAAATGTGAACTGTTGGAGTCTGTTGAGAGAAGAGTTGAGGGCCTTTATGGTCAGACTTCATGAACTGCTGAGTTTAATAATATACTGTCACTTTCTAAATATGCTAGCCTATTGTTAGCTAAATATTCTGGTATGTATGACTTATTTATTTACTCATGTATGTATTTATGGTGGTACTGTGGGCTGAACCCTGGGCCTTGTGCATTCTCTTGCACATGCTGCACCCAGAGCCCCCTCTCTTTATTGTTTTTATACTGAGACGGGGTCTTGCTAAATTACGCAGGCTACCTCTTACATCGAACCTGCGATCCTCCTGCCTCCATCTCTCAAGTTGTTGGGATTACAGGTGTGTGCCCCCAAGCCTGGCCTAGGACTCTATTGAATAACCATCCCTTTTGTTTCGATTCCTACATCAAGCTTTACCTGAGTCCTGCCGTTAGAGGAGTGAACAAACTGGATGGATAGTCTTCAGTTACCTTGCAGCTTCCTGTGTATAATGTCAGCTACATTATGTCAGTACTGTATGTGGTAAATCCCTTTATGTCCTTAAATGTACTTAGTGGCAAGAAGTTTTTATTCTTGCAGTGCAGAAAAATGTACAGCACATAGTAGGTACTTAGTAAATATTTATTAACAATGAAAATGACGGTAATATGTGATCATAGGTAAGTGAATTCTTCCAATTTCAACAGCTTGAAACTATTTTAGTAGGTTCATGTATCTTTTCTATGCATTTAAGAAAGAGTTTTGAGCTGGGCATGGTGGCGCATAGCTATAATCCCAGCTACTCAGTATGCCGAGGCCAGACTATCCCGAGCTTGATGCCAGAGGCAGCCTGCATAACTTAGTGAGAGCTTCTCTCAAAATAGAAGATTAGAAATTGGGCTGGGGTGCAGCCCAGTGGTAGAGCAACCCCCTAGAGTCAAAATAAACAAAGCGGCAGCACAGAGCACCATATGTAATGCACCGTGGAGTAGACCAAATAAACCGGTATCATTTCAGAGGTTGGAAGATGAGGTAGAGTCACAGAATTGGTGTAAGAGACGGGAAAGGAGGGGCGGTGTCATGGAATTCGTGCACATTTTCACGTACTTAGTTGTGTCTTGGAGCGAAGCCAAAATTAGTGTTTATATGTAACTAAAATCTTTACAGCTACACAAATCTGGTCCCTTAATATCATGAGAAAATGTATTCCATAGAGTGTCACGAAGGTGACTAAGAAAATTAATTAGATCAGCGCTCACAATGTACCATGACTCAGACAATCATGGAAATGAGAGCAGATAGGACCTTGGAGATCACCTTGTCCAACACCTTTATTTGGCTGAGGAGGAAATTGAGACCCGATTGGCAAGGATAATTTCCCAAGGTCGCGCAGATAATTAGAAGCAGAACAAGTCCTCAGACATAAGTATTCAGGCTCTTAAGTAGGACCCTTTCAACTGCGTAAAGGTCATGTCGCTTCGAAGCACTAAGAGCTAAAATGGGATAAAGAGCTCTGTCATCATCAAGTGCATCCTAAGGGGTGAAAGTGAGCGTGTTCATAGATGCACCTATGTTGTATATAAATGTAACATTTTGTGAAGAACATATGTAGAAATGCACATAAATTTGTGTTTTCCTCTAAAAATGCCTTTGAAACATATCTATATATCCTTAAAATATGTTGTAGCTTTTGTTTTAACAATTATTAACAAATACACCTTGGGCTATGTGAAAGATTTTACAAAACAAAAGACTAACCTTGTACTAAGTTGCTTAAGTGGCAATTGTATGCACACACATTTATTTTTCATCCTGGTTTCTTTTTATGACTCTGAATCCTAAATTCTCTAAAACATACACTGACGATTGATTAAGTGGGTGCTGTAGCATAGCTAATTCTATACGTAAAGTTACCTACCGCAGTGGCTAAAAATAATTTCCTTACCAATGAAAGAAGAATAAAGCTAAGGAGTATCACTTCCGGAAGGAAGGGTCCACAGTTCAGCCTTCTATTCCGTGCTTCAACAATAATGGAAGCACCCATCAGCCTGCATCCGACAATAGACAGAGTTGCCAGTGACTCTTTTTGTACAGGAAGAATGAGTGAAAAACTTCTGCTGTGTTTTCATCACTGAAAGCAGGGCATTGTATGATAGCATTGTAACCCTGTGCACCCTTTCAGTTTGAAGCTCCCAAGAGCAGTCAGGTAGACGTTAAAAAGCTGGAGGGTGATCCTCTGACTCCTCGGTGCTTTGGTCCAGAAGTAGTCCCTGGCAGGGATGCTGAAAATGTCCTGGATGAAATCAGGCTCATGGCCCCAGCTTACTACTGCAGAACTAGAACAGTCAGAGGGATGGACCCTTGTACACTTAGTAAATGCTCTCTAAGTAGTCATGTGAAGCTCATAAAAGTACCTCCTTGAATTTTCTCTCTTCCTCTAGATGCACCGAGGGGTAACAAACTCTAAGTGCTTGTGGTAAGCATTACCTTAAATGAGTCCATGCCGAACCTCATCATTTAGTGTGCCCTGGAAAGTAGCTGGGAGCTTCCCAAAAGCTCAAAATGGCTTTCAATTACATTCTTTTAAGAGTTAACAACTTCATTGATTACTCTCCATATTTTAAGTAACAATTAGCATGTATTATGTAGGTAACAATTCAATTGTATCTGCCACAGACTATGTCTTGAAGTTTCTTGCTGATAAACTGATTGATCTATAGCAAATGGACATGAGTTCATTAAAAGATACAAGGTATGTGTCTGTGCTTATTTCACAGAACTCAGATCTCACTTGGCCCAAAATGTAATTTTGTAGAGTAGAAATCTACCTGATATCTGAAAAAAACAGAATAAGATCCAATTGCCCATGGAATATACAGTATTGAATAAAATATGTCGCCAGCCCTCTTATTTGATATAGATTATGGTTAAAACTGCTGGGATTTAGCTCAGTGGGTAGAGCGCTGCGCTGCAGTCTCTGAGGCCCAGAGTTCAATTCCCAGCACCGCAAAAATGGGAGAAGGACCTGACAATCCACTCCCAAGGCAATCCCGAAGCACTCAGCCATTGAAAACCCTATGAGGGTCACTATGAGTCGGATACCGACTCGACGGCACCTAACAACAACACAATGGTTAAAACTGGTTAATAAAAAGAAAATGGATGCCCTTCCTGATGCTTAGAGGGGCACAGAGAATCAAGAGAAATAAAGAATCCTGCAAAGCAATTTTTGGCATAGAAAGGGATATTGGATAAAACATAACGTAAACATACCTAGTGCCTCAGAAATCCTGATAGAGTCTATGTACTTATGAAGTCTTGGCATATTCTGGATGAAAGGAAACCTTCATTTCAATACCAACTCTACCATAGGAAGTACAAAATAATGTTTAAATATTTTAGCTGTGGTTGATTATGGCCTCGTAAGAATGAAAACTTGAACATTCTGATTTGGTTGAGTGAGACGACCATGTTTTTACAGAGAAGTGAGAATAGAATTTTCACTACGTTTTCAGTCACACATATCTCAATTTCTGCCAAAGCATAGATAAATCAGGTCTAAATCTGTCTGATAATCTCGTTTGCACCAGGTCACTCTGTTATTGTTGTCTAGGTAAGGATCAAGACCAGGGACAGAAGTGTGAGAAAGTTAATCAGGAGCCCGACTCTTTCACTCTTTTTCTTCTTCTTGACAGTTTGTTGTTTATAAGCCAAATCTAAAGTGTATCAAGCTCAGCCCACAATTACTAAAAAAAAAAAAAAAAAAAGAAGTGTCTTTTCAAAGTGAAACAACAGTAATTTTATTGTCTAATAGGTGAAGAGCGCATGGAGAGAGATATTTTCTGTCATCTACATTCAAATAGGCGTTGAGCCGTCATTGTAGTTTGTGGAGCTGTATTTTTCACCAGTTCTGGGGATATTTGTAATTCATGCAGTAGATAATTATAGCATTATGTTCTTTTAAATACCATTTAAAAAGAACAGGTGCAGTTTCTGAACACTAAGAACAATAAGTCAATCTGTGTTTAGAGTGGCATGCCTGGTGTGAGGATTAAGAATGCTATGGACTTGATGGAGACTTTTCATCTGTAGATGATGTTAGCAAAGCCTGCTTTTAGCTGCCTGGTTGGCATCTCTCCTATTCCTGGCATTTTCTCCCAAAAGTCATCAGAATGTATAGCGAAATAGTTATGTTAATTCCATACACTGTAGTGAACGACAGAAAATTGTACACCCATATTGCACACCGGAAATCAAGGCAACAAGAAAAAATAATGATGGTAAGGGCGTGAATAAATCATGCCTACTGAAAAATGTCACGGTGGACAAAAATGTACTGTTTAGGAAAACATCGTTGAGAACTGCTATATATGTAATTGAGAGTCATGGATTAATCATCTAAGTTTCTAAATATATAATCTCAATGTGGTTGCAGTCACAACTAAAAAGCTTGCTAGGCAAGGGAAAATAATGGAAAAGGAAAGTAAATATTCAAGAAAGAATTCTGGAACTATATTCCATGAAGATTTCTATTTGATGTTAGGTCTTCCTTTTTGTATGTGTCTAGCTTGCAAGTTTTTTTTTTTCTTAGTAAATCAGAGAGTTGGCGGATCTTTGAGTAGTTTGAATGTATGTATGAATTTTTCCGTCAAATGAAAAAATCAACAACAAGAAAAAAATCTTCCCTTTCTTCCGTCTGGCCCTGCCTTTTTGTCTTTCCTACCTGCTGCCCTATCAGAATTCAGGAGTCTGCATCTATAACCAACTTCTCAGGTTCACCTTTGTTTCTGTTGGTTTGTTTTGGTCAGTGTAAATCTTTCATCAAACCATTTCTGAGTGTCTCTCGTAATTACCTAGATTTAGCATCCTTGAACCGCAGTAGCTGACGTGAGTATCCATTGTGTAATCATGTACAGAGAGAAAGAATGTGCTAACTGTGAAGAACCCAAACAGAGCAAAGGGAAAGTATGAGTGCCAACCTCCCCTCCAACCTCTCTCCAACCGGATGTGTGTTGATCACTTATTACATCCTAGAAACTAATGTAAGACCACCGCTGTATTGTCTCACCTAGACTCTAGGAGAAGGCAGGATATTTTGGAGTTGTCACCGGTAAGTGGCTATGAAGCCAGGGATGGTTTACCCCAGTCAGTTTTGATTGAGGACCGTGCACGGACAAGCTCTTGTTCATGCCGCACGAAGGGCAGAAATGGCTGGTGGTCGGAGCCCTTTCAAAGCAGATGCCTTTTTCTCATATATTCCTGCCCTTTACAGGTAGGGTGTTGATGCCTCAGTTGACCTCGGAATCCACTCTTGGAAAAAGCAAAGCCTGTCCAGGCAGGGTGGGCCACACTCGTAATCCCAGGGCCTCGGGAGACAGCGGCAGGCGGTTCACAAGTTTAAGACCAGAGGCTGCCTGTGTGACTTAGGGAGACCTCGTCAGAAGATAAATAATTTAAAAAAATAAAACAGGGCTGGAGGGGCTCAGTGCTAAAGAGCTTGCAGAATGTGTGCAAGACCAGGGGTTCAACTCTCAAGTAGTGCCAAACAAAACAAAGCAAAACAAAGCAGCAACCACAAAAAGGCAAAGTATCTGTAAACCAGTATTTCTTAGTGATTATGTGGAGAAGAGGTTCTTCCACAAGTTCTTCTACAAATCCAATCCTGTTTCCTGTCCCCTGGACTGTACCTTGGCTTCTCTTACTCGGTTTTTGGTTCCTTCCTATGTCCTCGCTATTCCTTTTGCCGCCCACATCATTTAGAAAAGCGTTCGATACAAAGTTGATATGTAATGTGTAAGGAATCAAAACCCACAAGTAATCGATGAGCATGTCCTTTTTCTGCGAGTTTATGTATGTTTAGTTTCAGTTTTTGCTGAACGTAGGGGAGGACCAGGGTGTGAACGCAGGATCTCGCACATGCCAGGCGAGCGCACTATCACCCAGACGCACTTCTAGCCCCCGTTGTACTTTGTATTTTGAGACAGGGTCTCATTAAGCTGCACAGGCTGCCTGTGTGGCCTCAAACTGACCATCCTCCCTCCTTAACCTCCTGAGGTCCACTGGGATTACAGGCGTGTGTCCGAGTGCCTTACCATAATAGAGTGTTTATTCAGCCCCAACAGAGGGCCATTACCTCGTATGGGTTTTGTGGTGAGTTTGATGTAGGCTCAGGAAATTTTGACAGTGCTTCTTTCAAGACGAGTCCCTTGATTACCTTCTCTCCCCTTGAGTGGGGTGTACGGGACCTCACGGACCTGTGAGGCAAAGA